>JASANE010019875.1:0-102147 GCA_030248225.1 Trileptium ribeirensis | reverse complement strand
GTATCTTTACAACAAAACTCGGCCTAAAGCCGAATTAGGGCGCGAAGAAATAACGCGCGCACATTATTTTGAATTGGCAGCGGATACCAAAATATTATACATGCATCCGTTGCAACCCGGAGATATAAATTACAAATTATGCGTCCCTATCACGCTCGTACAGCAGATCCTTAAACATGAACACAACACCTTATATGGAGGACACCCTGGCCGTGACCGGCTTATAGCTAAATTAAAACAATTCTACTATTGGAAAGGTATGTCCGAACACGTACAGCAATGGATCAGGCGATGCACCCTATGTCAATCCGCAAAGGACCCAATCTCGCGGATAACCACAGGATTAGGTAGGGTTCCGGTCACGGAAAAAAGTGTCCGGGGAAAAAAGTGTCCGCCCGGACACATTTATCCGGAAAATAATGTCCGTCGGACACATTTATCCGGAAAATAGTGTCCGGCCGGGCATATTTTTTCGGAAAAAATTGTCCGCATCAGAAAAAGTTGTCCGGGTGATTTCGATGATTTTCATCGCTCCGTATCTGTCCAAAAATTTATTGAAATACTTATTGCGGAACAAGTGCCCTTGTATTGCACGAGAGTTTAGCGACTATGTAATTGTGGTTAATTTTCAGTCTATTATTATGGAATTGGTGGACATGCTTAATTTCCTGAAATCGGGAGCATATCCTGTTGATAAGTGGGTCGCCAGCGGTTGCAATCCTAGCAAAGTGGAGGCGTTGAAGAGGACTTTGTGCAGATTATATGACACTCTGCTGGGACCAGAATACATGCATGTATCCTGAAATCCTAAGCGAATTTCCTGGTGAGGAGGTGAATTCAAAGAAAGAAGCACGTGATGAATTCTATATCTGTCTGCCGTGAACAACTGTGTACTTTAAGACATAGGCATATAGCTCAGCGTATCGAGGCCCGAATGTTACGGCTTATAACGTGAATCCATAGAAACCTGTCGTTCAGTAAGGATTTTTCCTCTTAAAACCGGTGTTGAGCAATGAAAACTGTAGAATTTTATCGGATCGTAAATTTGCACCCGGACAACTTTTTCTGATGCGGACAATTTTTTCCGGAAAAATATGCCCGGCCAGACACTATTTTCCGGATAAATGTGTCCGACGGACATTATTTTCCGGATAAATGTGTCCGACGGACATTATTTTCCGGATAAATGTGTCCGGGCGGACACTTTTTTCCCCGGACACTTTTTTCCGTGACACCGGACAGACGACTACGAGCCTCAAAACCCAAGGACAGTCAGAAATCGGATCCCGCTAACTGATCCGGATAGGGAAATAGAACCATCATGGCCACCAATATCACAGGAGCAGGTTACTAGTCAGGAGGCCTTTTCATACATACCAGAACCTGGTAGCCGAGACACACAGGTAGAATATGGACAACATACAGTACCAGTGACCACAATGGAAAGAATAGTGGCTACCAGCGAGGAAGTCCCGTTTGGCGTACCAACAGTAGGTGTTGGAATACTCGAAGGACAACATTTCTACCCCGCAGATATCACGCTATCCACCACGCCCCGCGGAGCTTCGGGAGGAATCGTCGTACCAGGACCATACACCTCAGGGGATCTACGCTACGCAATCATGCTCGCCGCGCAGGACCACCCGCTATTTCAATCACGACCAGCTGAACATATTATGGCATCGCGATTGCGAGTGCCAATGGAAATGTCAACCCAAACCATAGGAGACTATACCACAATGCGCCCTTATAGTGCTCCACCAGTAGCCGCTAATTGGCCTATGTCTCCGCATCAATGGGTCTTCCGCGAGGCACCCATGACTCAGCCACCACTAGGGTCACCAATGTCCAGTTACCTGTCGGAAACCTCCGGAGAGGGTACGACAGTAGACGTAAGAGCAGCTGAAGCAGACGACGAGTTAACTAGCCAAACTTCACAGGAACCGTCCTCTGCCGAACGACGCGCTCAGACAGGACAAGAAACATCCAGCACCAGTTCTAGGACCCCTACCACGCAAGCGGGTGCCTCTGACTCATTCAGTGAATTCACACTCGCAAGTTCAAGTAGCGAAGCACCGGCACCTCGGAGAGGAACAGGGCGCGCAGTAACACTAAGTACTCCTCCCCGCGCCCGAGCACCGCCGAGCCAACGAAGGAACACACGAACACCGTCAGAAGAACGAGGAAAAGGTCTTGTCGGACGGGCCACCCAACGGAAACAAATAGTGTCGACTCGAGGCGGTTCAACTATTCAGTTCACCAGCACCGAACAACCGGGACCGTCCACGGTAACTATCACTGAGTTGGTACGCACCACAGCCACTACCACCTCCTCAGGAATAATACGCCTCAGTACCACACAGGTAACAGCCCCAACTAGGCACCTTTTACATCGACAAGCTAGAGACCGGGTCTCTAGGCCGTACGGTGCAGCATCGGACGAGGAAGTAAGGGACGCCTTACGTAGTTCTAGACGCGTGACATTCCAAGAACCAGTGACAACCATTAGCGACACCGCGGGAACCTCAACCAGACTAGCTTCCGCTACCCGCACCCAATCAACTAGCGTTACTACCTCAATGACTAGCGCGCCAATACCGACCCCAGGATCACTTTTGATGGGCGAACACTCCCTAGGTGGAACTTTACCACCCACCACGTTCCCACGCTACCCCTCTAGCCAAGAATTGCACCCCGCCGCTTGGCGACAACGCGTACCTCGACCACCACCCCACGAGGAATCCGAGTCCGACGAGTCGGACCCGCAAGTGGACTAACTAACTCGACATAAAGGCACGTACCCCGGAGTAAAGCCCAACATTCCCAGAAGACCCTGAATAAGAATGGAGATTAAGGCAGACCTAATTTTCATTCATATTGCATAAGCTTACTAGTGTTTCCTCCATTCTAGATGCGCCGAAGTCACAGTCTCAACGACATCCAAGCGCCCCGAATACCGCAAGGTGTGCTGCACACCCCTGCAGTGTGCGATGGCCACCAATATCCGGTCGTCCCCAGAAGCCGCATGAGCAGCTCACGTTTCTGGGAGGCTGTTGCGCCGGAGCGGTCAAATTGGCCTGGTTTAGCAAATGAGGACTTTCTGCACTATGACCTCGAACACGATGGCCGGCGCCTCAACAGCGCCACCGAACATTATTGCCTGACAGTGTTAGAATTGTTGGGCTTCACCGACGCAGCCAAGGAGTTGATGAATCAACACCTTTCGCCAACGGCGGTCTACCTACGCACTTTGGCCCTCCTCCGCACCCTGCCTGCAGATACCCGACGGTGGCTGAAATCGTACCAGCCACACCTACTGCGCCCGATCCTACTGGGCAAATTCATGCTGCTTGAATACTGGGAGGAGCTGGACGATTCAGGCTACCGACCGCTCCTCTGCGACTCATTTGATAACTTCTGGGGCACGGGTGTCCACCGGACTGAATGTGGCGCGGATCAACCGGCGTATCATAACGTATTGGGCCACCTGCTGTGCGACATCCGGTCCTTCCACCGCGACCACTTCGTGCGGTGGCCACGGGTCATTATCGTCGGCGACGAGCGTGCCTTGCCGTTGTTGGACGTATACATCAACTATAATTGGTTGACCTTCGTGCGGCCCGGGCTCAACATGGTCGCGCAGATTCAGTGGGCGAACGCCTTATTAACACCGCAGACGGATTGCGTCGTGATCATCGGCGGATATCGAGACGTCTGGCACTCACCAAATAGGGCGCTCACGCCGAACACTTATATTAAACGAATCAAGCGCCATCTGATGATCCTTGAACGGCGTCTCCGAGCACACTCAACCATTGTGCTAACTGCCCCGGCACCACACTGGAACAATTTCAAGGTCAGCAGCCTGGTCTGGTTCAACGGACTGGCCGCGCAGAAAACGAAAATGATAAACGAACACCAGGCCTTACGAAAGGTTATCATGCCCAAGTGGCCCACCTCGCTGCGGGGGATTGAGGCCTGGGATGCGGTCGGACCGTTTAACCAACATGAAGAACGACAACGGTGGACCGAAGCAGTAGTGTCGCCGCTATTCTGGCCGACATTCTGCACGTGGACTGAGGAATTAATTCAAGGTATGGACACCCTATGGCGCATGGGTGAGGCGTATGAGTACTGTCGAGACTGGCCCAGTTCCTGGCCAGCGTAAGCCGTACCAACTAAGGAAAGAGAAGGAGAAAAATATTACCCGTTATAAGCAATATAGGGAACAAGGATAAACTAACCTTAAGAGGACGGCGCTAACACAAATACTGCGTAAAGGATAGTACTGCGAGCGAGGCGAGAAAAAACAGCGACCTTATGTTGGGACAATGCTATTATCTATTTGATATTATCCTTGCAGATGGCCAGCACCTCCCAACGCCGACGCAGCGACGAAGCTGAACAGATTCGAAGACAATCCGGCGGGGGCGTTCCAATGGTCGGACCATTCGCCCCGCCTGAAGCGGTTTGGTTGAAACTCCCAACGATTCCAACCTATCACGTGGAATTAACTAAACCGTATGTGACATTCTCGATCCACGGCACCGAATGGCCAGAACTGTCAAACATGCACGAAGCATCGGTGCCATTCGCCCACGATGGCAACACTTTATCTACCGTCGAAAAGCACTATCAAATACAGGTGCTATCGTTGTTGGAGCTGACCGACGCAGTCGGCGAGCTATTGCTCATGACTGGCTCCCCACTACAGCTCAAAACGCGAGCTCGGGAACTGAAGAACGAGCTCGTAGATGGTATTACCCAAGCTCGCATCAAGCCGCTGCTCGAACATATTATGCGGCCAATCCTGCTCAGCAAGTTCGCCATACCGGAGTATGCGCGAATTTTGCGGCTCACCGACGGCCAACAATTGTTGGAGGCTACCACGGACAGCTTTTGGGGCGTCGGGCGTACCAGCCAACAGTTGCAGCGACATGAAGCCCCGACGCGCTGTCACAACGTTATGGGCCGGCTCCTCGAGGAAGTACGGGACTACCGTGCTACAGGTCACGTTCGCTGGCCCCGAACAATTGTAATAGGTGACGCCCTGGCGCTACCAATCCTGGAAATGGCCACCGAACAGAAATGGATCGTCAACGGATGGCCCGGCTCCACTTTAGTGCGATTGTTGCAGTTGGCTAACGCTATACTGACCGCGCAAACTAACTGCATCATTATCCTCGGTGGGTTTCAATACGTGCACCGCAAGGCCCCAATGGAGCAGCTCCACGCCGCCTTGCCGAACGCCGCCTTCCGAAAATTCAAGCGGCATCTGGGTGTACTTTCCCGCCGAGTCGCAGCCACTGCGGCTATTGTCGTCGCACCACCGGTGCCCCGATGGGTCGCCACTAACCAAGACGCCTTGTCTTGGACGGCTGAACTAAAGCATTTGATGGCCAACCATCGACAGCAGCATGACACGTTCCACAATGTGTATATGCCTTCCTGGCCGGTTGCGTTCCACACCGCGGACGCGTGGGAACGGGACGAGCCACACATGGAATGGCAGGAACGGCCACGCTTTGAGGAACCGACGGTGTCCTACTACTGCCGGCGAAGTGGGTAAGCTACTTTCCGTGAGTGGGTAAGCCGTTTGGTTAGGGACGCCGAGTTGGGCCGCCTAACGCGTTAAGCGCGATACCGAACTCACGAATTGAGGCAAGCAAGGTGCACTGCGAGCGAAAAGGTTCATGCGGGAGTTAGCAAACAACCGCGAGCGAAACGTAGACGAGGACAGTGACAGCGAGAAGTAGAGAGAAAACGAGCGGAAAACAGCTAGGGAGCGACACGAAGAATCCCCTTAGGAACAACCCCACCTAAGACTAAATAATTAAGAAACACTAGTAGCATCAAGTAACCTAAGTCGTACCAAAACCTAAGAAATAAGGTTGTCAAAACTTCAAGCCTAAGTGAAAACCGTTAATCATTCCGATCTTAAGAAAACCCCATGATTCTCGAGGAAGCTCCTGGGTCAGGCACCCCGGCGGCCGGACCCTTTCCTGGGGGTGACCAGAGACCAAACGACCCGGAGGTACGTGCTTGCAAATATATACCTATATATATATGTATATATACATTCTGCTATAAGTATTACACAATAATGCATTGTTATATGTGTTAATATAAAATAAAAAACTAGATTTATGGGCATCGATACAAAATGAACAAGAAGGTATTTTACATGATCTCAACCACTTTAACAGTTTAGCCCATAAGGGAAAACTCCAAAAAATCCGGAAAATAAGGGAGAAGGGGCGACGTTTTTCACGTTTTCTTGGCGTAAAGAGATATCAGGTCGCCCTTCTGCCCTGAAATTTACAACCTTTTTCTAGAATTTATACAAATTTACCGAAACTATTTATACACATTTACTGAAACCCATCAAATTTTACTGAAATTTATCGAATATTTACCAAAACTTACCAAATCTTTACGGAAATTCTGGAAATCTGACAAATTTTCTCCAAACTTCCCAAAAATTTTCTTAAATTCTCATGCATATTCTTTCAAACCTTTGGAAATACTACGCGAATTTCATAACAACCTCTGAATTTTTCAAGCTAAATCAGATAACGGGCTGTACATCTACGGATTTAACGGCGAAATTTCACACAAACTCATTTTCCATCTGATTTACACTCTTACCCTAAGTAAGGAGTCTAATAAATCCAAAAAATTTTAAGAGATGTAACAGCCCAAATTTTATGAAAATGGTAGGATGCTTGAGAACACAAAAAAGTCGTGAAAAAGGGGAGGGAATGGACGACCGGATACCGGTGGAGTGTGGCCTCCATCTGAATTGATATAACTATGTAATGTTGTACTGATTAATAAAAATGAACCATTGTATTTCATTTATATTCCACTTGTAAGGTCACACTACACCGCCCGCAGGTGCCCGGGATGATTTTGGCACCAAATATGAAAGAAAGGATCACTATTAGGGGTGTCCGGTCGATCCTCGGGAGATAAATTATGCTGTACTGTGTATATAAACATTTGTGCATTATATGGTATGTACTTTATTGTATTTCGTGCAGAGAGCGGGTGTGCGTTCGGAGAGGCCGGGGACCAACCGATTTTATCGGGATTTTTGGCGTTATAAGAAAACTGGTCACCCTGGACCGATCCCAGCGCACACGTCAAATCATTACCGTAAAGCATATCTGCTGTGCGTTTTGAGGAGTGTCACGTATATTCGATGTATATTTCTACATGCATAGCTTAGGGAGTCAAGGGAAATCAGGACAAATCAAGGAAATTCCTTAAAGGCGGGCCGAATCGAATTATAAAAATTTTCTAAGGCGTTATTTTAGGGTGTAACGACAAAAATTCAATTTTTGGGTTTTCTACTAAACTTAAGGGAATAGGGGTGACTGAACCCTCTTAAGGACACTGCTGGGGTGTCAAATTGTCCCGGCGGGTCTAAAAATTCGGATCCCCTAAATACTTATGGACCCCCGAACGGGCGCTTAAGCCTCCAATTTTCCAGGTCCCAAAGAGCATCTAAAATAATCAAAACTCCCCGATTTTTGGAGCCCGGGGCACTTATCGGGTTCTCCCCTAACTGTTGGGTCGAAAACCGGGGCCGCCCGCCCCCTCGGGTCCGCCCAGGATCCCCTGAACCCAAAAGGGACATCAAAATTTGTTAAAATTCTCTCCTAAAAGGGCCTCTAGCAGGCCTCTCATAAAAGATACATTAAATATCAATTTCTCATCAGTAGCCGGCCTGCCAGGGCATGATTCTGGTCCTGCCCCCGGCCGCCTACTGTTGGATCACGAGATATCGGCGAAAATGCGCCGATATCCCTATGAGAGAACGGCGCCCTGAGGGCCGTTATATTTTGCTGCTTAAGTTATCTCGCACCGACCAGGGCGAGGTTTAGTTGTTTTTGTTGTTGTGCCGCTTGCCCCGATAGGGCCTTGTCTACTGCCCGTGCTCTACCAGCAAATTTTATCATATAGAATCGTTGTCGGCTGACCAGCGACCATTGTTTATGTTCTATTAATGTACCATTCGTTCTATAGCGGCGATGCCTTGTTGTTGTTAACTATTGTACGTAGAAGTGTGAGTGCCGCGAGATTGCTGTTTTAAATTTAAAATTTGAATTTATGCTTGTTTGCGCTGTTGGGACAACAGGGGGCCTCGATAAGGCTGAGGGGTAGTGGCGTGGTATAAAAAGAACTGTCCCAGCTCGGAGGCGGGACCAGTCGAGCGGTTAAGCCGAGGAAGTTAGCGCTTTGTTGGCGGCTGTCGCCAACGCTGTTTTCGTTCTTTCGTTTTTGTTCTTCTTTCTTTCCGTTTTCGGGACAGAAGAAGTCTCTTCACACAGCGGACGCGTGTGAAAGACCTGCCCCGTTTTCTTTATTAGTTGGCAGTTTCTTGTTCGAGCATAGGACCAGGAACAGCCCTTGCGGGTGCTGTGGCGTCCGTCGGATGCCTCGCGCTCCCGTAAGTGTTGCGCCCGCGCTGGGGGAAGAGGGGGCTGAGTTCTGGACAGAAACAAAGAAAATTTGGGGTCAAAACTGTGGAAAAAGGGATAAGGGGTGCAGGTGTTCTCGACTGGTTCCCCGTCCGCCGGGTGGTGTTTTGCAACGCTCGGTGGACGTATTTTAGATTCGTTTTAAAATGTTCTTAGGAAATCGGCTGTTTGTACCTACCCGTTTAGCCGGCGGGAGAGTTTGCATTTTTTCATCCTTTCAAATTTGTAGGATTAGCGAATGCGTTGCATTCGGGACCAACCTGGGTGTACTCTTCACACTGCGGACGCGTGGAGGAGGCCCACCCAGAGATTTCACTTTAAGCACTTCAGAAAAGTTTTCTCGCGTAGGCCTAAGCACTAAAGGGCAGCCCTTGTGGGTGCTGTGGCGTCCAGCGGATGCCCCACGCTCCCACAAGTGCTGGGCCGCGCTTTATTAGTTAAGTCGAGCAGATTCGAGTAAAAGCAGTTTCATAGGAAAATTTCGGAGGTACGTCCGACAAAAAATTGTGAGATGGCCACCAAAGAACTTATAGTTGGGCACGTGTTTTCTAATGAGGAGCTCAATAAAGTTTAAGGCTTAAAAGGAAAACTTTGGGACCGAGGGTCTCGCGCTTCTAAAAGAGCTCCAACGGAGCTCACAGAACAGTTTCGTCATCCCAAATGGGGTAGTAAATCGTTAGGAATTTCGCGACGAACCTAAAAGGCCGGCTTAAATCGTTTTTACCATGCTAAGAAAAGGTCAAAGGCTAGTTCACAGTACGGTCCATTGTTGCGTATGTACAGAGTGTCCCGAAAGTCAAAATCCACCGCTTGGTGGGTGTATATGCATAGGCATGCTTTGTGTACACTCAGTGGAGTGGCATTTCTGTTTTGTGATCGCGGTTTTTGTTTATTCATAAAGAGGACGATCGCGGAATAAAATGTGGTGTGTTAAATTTAGCAGGCGACTTGGATTGAGTTAAATCAAGCACAATCGGTCACAAGGAAACGTAGGTTCCCTCTTAGGTACGTTCGGCGCTGTTAGACTTTAGCTTCCCGTCCCCTTTCTGCGCACTGTTCCTCAATAATACTTGCACCATGCATGCTGTTTTCCGGCCGCCTGAGCCCAAACCGTCGCCTAAAGGCTGTTTCCCGTCTTCTAGTTAAAGTACGGCTCACCCAAATCATAGGCGATCTCATTCCTGCCATCAATGTGATTTTCCCCAATACCTCCGCTACCCCCGCTCGCGCTTGCTTACCCGTTCGCCCTCCCCAGTAAGTTATTTCGGCACATAGGTCCCTAAGTGTACTCAGACAAAAATTTCAATACACGTTCGAATTAATTGTCAAATACTGTTGGTCAACCCGGTCCAGTTAGCTTAGCTCCACATTAAGTTAGGTTAAACTGTTTCACCTCTGAGCACGCCTAGCCACGGGTTCCCGAATAACCTCTGGGCTCATTAAATGCTCGAGAATAGGCCCGCTCGGTAGAAACCCTGTTCTTGGCCCAGGGCATAGGACTTAATAACTGAAATAGAGGGAATGACGGGTCAACCTCATTACCTGTGAGCAGGCTTAGGGGATGACCCTCCCTCAGGGGGACCTCCATACCATTAGGTGCGTGGGCCATCATGGGGGCCAGGCCGAACACCCTGGTAAACCCGCCGGCAGCCTGCTAAGCTAAGCGGTTCCCACCGGTCAGACTAGGGTCCACCTGGGAATCGTGTAAGCCGGGGTTGTCCGGGCACCACAGTGAAATGTGAAAGTGGTGCAGCTGGGATCCCTTAGGGCCAGAACTGGTCCTAGTACAATTTACGCAAGGTTTTGCACTAAGGTCCTACTTCGAAACTCGTCGAGGAGCCGCCATGCCCCGCCCCGCGCTCGCCACCAGGGGGCTACCCCCTGGCTGTTCGGCCTCGGGGGGTCCGGACCTCAGGGGGGTTACCCCCTGCCCGCCCCCTGCCGGCATGTATGGTCAAGACTATGAACTTTGGCGGCGTCGTTTTGAGTGCTCCAAGATTGGGTTAGAAACAGGTTTTAGTTTTTTCCGATATAGTAACATTTTTTATTTGAGAATGAGCAATGTCAAAGTGATCAAACAAAACCGGCTCGTAATGGTCCAACGCAAGGCAGAGCACTTGGATTCGTTCGAATTGTTAACCTGTTCACTGCAGTAGACACCACAAAAACTGATGACCGCGGTGAACTTATATTTAACCTGTATATCACGATCTGTTTTCAATTTGGAAAACTAATATAGGAATCAATGCCCGAGTCTCAAATGGGAGTGGAACAGTAGTTCAAAATCCTTTTCAATTACCACTGCATAGGTTGCCATTTTTTGATAGAACTGAGGCATCGAATGAAGTAAAAGAGATGCTTGACGACCGAATAATTCGTAGGTTATTTAGCCAGTGGGCCTCACCTAATAAACAAAAAAATGGGTCCACGCAATCCAGGACTATCGCAAACTAATAATTCGGTCGCGATGAAGGACAGTTTTTAGTTCCTTCGTATAGACCCAACGACTGATCCGCTCAACGGGGCCAAGTATTTTTCCACCCTTGATTTGCAATTAGGAAACTGGCAAAAAAGATACATTTAGTCGATAAGGATGAAACCGCCTCTATTTGTCACGACGGATTATCAGAATTTAAATGCCATTAGAACTCACAAACACGCCACAGCAGCATTTCAGTGCATGGCACGATTAGTATTAGCTGGCGTGCTACTGAATTATACTTGTACTATTCGGACGATATTATTATTTTTTCTAATAGTTATTAGGATCATTTGTTCGATATAATGCGGCGTTTACGTTATAAAGGACCCTCCATGTCAAAGTTTGAACCCCAATAGTCTACACTATACTATCCAGTGGTATATAGTATACGCCTATACTATATAATATAGCAGACGGTGTATGAAATACCATCAACTCAAATATAGTGTCTAAATCCGCCTGTTGTGTTTTACCGATAATGTCAAAGACACCATGCATAAATGCATTATATAAGGTGAGGTATATAACAGCATGGTGTGGCGCAAAAGTGATACTATATAGCTTTTTGAAAAATTTTATGGTGTAGTGTATATACACCGTACCATTATCAACACTACAGTATCTATGATTACTATCTTAAAATACTATCGGAAACATCATGGGGCCAAGACAACACAAAATGGATGGTGGCGGAGGCAGCCTGGGAGACAAAACTTTCACATGGACGGTTCTTTATAACGTAAACGCCGCATAAGTCAAGTGCGCCAACGTTTTACGCGAAGCAAACTTAAGAGTCAGAAACAGCAAATCCGAATATCTGAAAAACATATTCTCATTTTGGGCCATTTTGTTTCAGAAAATGGAGTAATGCTGGATCCCAAATAAAATCGAAAAGAACGTAGAATTTCCAGTGTCGCACTCCGCAACTCAAAACAACAGCTTCTTGGTCTTAACGAGATACTATCGCTGTATCATATTATAAATATGCATGCGCGCTTCCTGAAATTCAACGAGCTTTGGTTCGATGAGGCCCAACAAGCTTTCAAGAAGCTCAAAATTTGGATGACGACTCCTCCGGTGCTAGGCTTGCCGGGTCGGCAAACACCATCCGCACTACACACAGATGCAAGCAAATATGGTATCAGCTATACATGATCACACAGTGACAAATCTTTCACATGGTGGGCGTTTTATAAAGTAAACACCGCATAACTGAATGAAAATTGGTACGATGACTTGTCTCGATAAGCTGCGTTGAATGGTGTATTATAGGTCGAAATTCGGAAGGAAAGATGTTTTTTCGATTTTTAGCGTACCTTGATGTCGAGTATAAAAATCGAAATTTTTTTTATAAAAATGCTTATAATGGGTACCATTCAACTCATATCGACGAGCTGAGTCCAAATATATATACTAAAAATCTTGTTGTAGTACGATTCTCTGATTTTGCCTTCCCTGCTTCAGCAGTGCCCGATTTGTTTTCATTGAACGATAAGCAGCACTCAAGCTGTCAGCATAACATGTGGGGTGAGGAGAGCATGTCGGAGGTATCATTCTGGGTTCGGCAAGCGGCAGTAGAACCAGACCTCCATGCTATACAACATATTTTTCATTTAGGCTTAGCGGTAAGATTGAAGACGTGCGGATTTGAAAAACGTCTGCCTAAAAAGTTGTGTAGGGGTGGTATTCGAACCCAAAATATATACCCGCTATGTTCTGTTATTTTGTTTTTTCGAGTGGGGTAGGGGTAGGAATGGAAATTTTTGTATGACGGCTATCAGTTATTAAATGTGGACGGGTTTCGTCACCGAAGATCGTGGCGTTCGAGGTGTGGCCAGTAGTATGCCGGTGGGAGATTCTAGGTGGCGCGCGTCCTTCTTTGCGTGACAATATTATTGCCCTATATTTCGCGTTGCGGCTTGCCTCTTGCTTAGCTCGGTCACTCCTGTTCAAGTACTTGGATATTAAACACGTAGCGAAGAATGTTTATTACAACACCGGATAAAACAATTAAGGCATGACAATTGAGCTCTTAGCACCAATAGGCTGTGAAAAGCTTTTCTATCTGAGCAATTAAGGCTCACCCGTAGGTCTCTATCCGCCGTACTATTCTTTAGTACTAATAATTTCTGATCGCTCTAAGACAAACCGGATACTTTCGCCTGCTTCTTGATATTGTCACTGTTCGGAACTAACACAGTTCGCTATTTCGACCCTAGATTCTATTAGTTCGGTTAAGTCATGTGCTAATTTAGTACGCCTCTTGTGAGCGTTGTACATCCAACCCCGAATGGCTGACGACACAAGTTTATGTAAGCATCTGAACCTAGGGGCTTTTTGGTTTTTTCTGTCGTATATGATTCGTTCCCCCATAGGATTTGTTCCCCCTTAAGGTATATGATTCGTTCCCCCATAGGATTCGTTCCCCCCGTGGAAAAAGTTCCCCCTCAAGGTATAGGAAAAGTTCCCCCATAGGATTCGTTCCCCCCTAACAAATACAAAAGAAATGGGATAAGAATAGAGAAAATACTAATAATTATTCTAAATTTGCGCTGATTTCAGAGGCATGTGATGTGATTCAACTACTTGTTACGTATTATTTTCAGTTGTTAAATTGCTTACCAACTAATGATAATATAAAAATGGATGAGCAAGAGTACAATGAAATAGTTGAGTATAAAATGAGCGTATCGCAGAGTGCTGCTATTTATCCCGAGTATTGTCTGACCAAGGATCAAAAACGCAGTTTCCGAAAAAAGTGCGATTCTTTCATCGTGGAAGTAATTGGCGAAGAGGAAGTTCTATTTCATTTGAAGAAAGGTGGTCCGAAACGACGTGTGGTTAAAGGAAATGAAACGAAGAACAAGATTATCGAAGATATTCACGGTGGAGAAATTGGAGGTTCTCACTTTGGCATGAATGCAACAGGGACTAAAATTTCCGAACGTTTCTGGTGGTTGGGCCTTTGGAAAGACGTTGAGAAATACTGTAAATCTTGCATTACTTGTCATAAAGCCAACCCTCGGTTCAAAGCACCTCCTGCTCAACTCCATCCAATTCCTGTTTCCGCCCAGCCGTTTAGCCGGTGGGCAATGGACCTAATTGGACCACTCAACAGAACAGCTCAGGGGAATCGGTATGTTTGCGTAGCCACAGAGTATCTCACGAGATGGCCTGAGGTATGGGCTCTCCCAGATAAATCAGCTAATTCAGTCGTTCCTTGCGTACTTGATCTTGTCTTCAGATTCGGAGTGATGAAGATTTTCCAAACGGACCAGGGGAAGGAGTTCTGCAACAGCCTCAATAAGGAACTGTGCGATTTACTCGGAATTCAACGTGCCATCTCCACTGCTTACCATCCACAGACGCAGGGCTTGACGGAAAGATTCAACCAAACGTTGGAGACGCAGCTTATGAAAGTCTGTGGGGGCAATCCAGAAGTTTGGGATCGCAAAATACAATCAGTGGCTTTTTCCTACAGAGTGAAACAGCAGAAATCCTCCAAAGCGTCCCCGTTTAAGCTACTTTATGGTGTCGATGCAGTTCTCCCCATTCAGCTTCAATTTGAGCCGCCATCACAAGACAGTAAGGATCCTGTTGATGTTATTCAACAGCGACTATCAGTTATTGAAGAAGATCTGACTACCGCTCGTCTTAACGCATCGAACGAAATTAAGTGTGCCCAAGAGCACCAGAAAGCTGCTTATGATGCTAAGCGGGATACCACCGTTCAATATAAAGCAGGAGATGAGGTTATGGTTCAAAACACAAGAAAGCGTAGCCGCAAGGGAGACAAACTGGAACCCAGGTGGCAGGGACCGTTTGTCATCGACGAAGCCATTGGAAAGGGGGCGTTCAAACTACATGGTAGCAGCAAAATTGTTAATATGCAAGATCTAAAGCGCATAAGTGCCAACGTGCCTGATGCGGCTGATGATGGATCGCAGCATAACGAGATATGTTGGCGTAAAATTGGAACTATTTCGTTACCGCTGGATGACAGGAAAATCATATCTGACCCTGATGGATGGCTCAATGATCGCCATGTTAATGCTGCTCAACAAATGCTCAAAGCTCAGTATCCTGAGACCGGTTGCCTGTTGGACACTCTGTTGGATAGTAATCCTTCTATTTCGATGTCTAGCGCCTTGGAGATGACACGTGATTTGTCCCTGCAGATTCATCACACCCATGGTAACCACTGGATAACATCATGCTACACGGCAGGGTCTGACAGCGTCAGGATTTACGACTCAATGCAATTTGCATCATCTCCGGAATTGGAACGGCGACTCTGCCACTTGTATCATCCGCTGGCAGATGCAGATGGCAGGATTCGGTTGGAAATTATGCCTTGTCAAAAACAGGAAAACAGTTCCGATTGTGGATTTTTCGCGATTGCCTTCATGGTCTCCTTGGCAAACGGAAACTGTCCATCAGGGCTTCGTTATGCCGACTCTAAGATGCGAAATCATCTGCTGGAGTGCTTTGATAACGAAATTGTGTGTGAATTTGAAAGTGAACGTATAATTCAAGTGGCTAAGCCTAACGTGGTATACGTGAATGTTGAGTAATAACAGTATTTTCTGTATTCTTATCCCATTTCTTTTGTATTTGTTAGGGGGGAACGAATCCTATGGGGGAACTTTTCCTATACCTTGAGGGGGAACTTTTTCCACGGGGGGAACGAATCCTATGGGGGAACGAATCATATACGACACCGGTAGGTAGTTTTCTTTTTTTGGGGGTGTTTTTGGTTTTTTTTTTCTTAAGAGTTTTTGTTGAGAAACGGGCCCCGCCCTGGAGGGGTGGTTTTTTTCTTTAAATGGGGGGTGGGACTTGAATTTGAGGTGGGGGTGAATTTTGTTTGTGGTTGGCCACGAATGGGTGGGTGGGGTTGGATAATGGACTGTGTAGTAGAGTGCACTACTAAATAGTTGAGGTGTATTACTCTGTGCAGACCAGGGGAGGGGGGCTGCAGGAGGACGGGGCCCCGGGGCGGGGGGCCGGGACAGGTGGTGGGGGTGGGCTGGGGGGTGGGGGGGGGGGGAGTAAAAATTCTCCCTTACCCGCGGTCTCCTCGAGTATAACCCCTCCTGTTGTGTCGCCCCAATGGGTGGCAGAAACAAAAATTGGTGGTTCCTCCCCCCGGCCCCCCCTTTCTGCTTGTTTTTCTCTCCCCACACTCGGGGCCTAGTTTTTTCTTTTTTTTTATTGTGTTGGTAGGTAGGTGCCCCTCCTAGTTCCTTCCCCTAGAACTATTTGTTTTTTTTGGAACAATTTTTTTTTTTTTTTTTTTTTTTTTTTCTTTTTAAAATGCCTATGTGGGAAGATAGTTCTAAACTACGCGCCACTCTTGAAAAGATAAAAGAATATGGCACTCGAATCCAGCAGAAATAGGTATACCGCTAAATTTCTTTGAATAACCATTCGGAAAGCCGAGTACAGGTCTTTACTCGAATCAGACTATAACAATTCGGAAAGCCGAGTATAGGCCTTTCCCAGTGCGATAAATTCCTCAATTAGCCACATTAGTGATATAAACCTTTACTAAATGCAATTCTTTGCGAAATTATTAATTTAACCTACAAAAATTCTCATAAGTCAATAAAACCATAAGCCGGAACCTTTTTGATACATTCACTATACTAGACAATCCTCCGAAAATAAAACGTGTTGTTATTTTGTTTCGTTTAGGGGTTGGACTACGATTTCATATGGTGGCTATCGGATTATTAAATTGGGACGGGATTCGTCACTCGAAGATGTGTGGTTCGTACGCGTGGCCAGTTCCTTGGCGCGAGTTATCTAGATCAGCGTACTTCTTTTTCTTATGCGTTGCTGCGTGACTATTCGAGTTGCTCGATACGTGTTTCCGATATAAAGTCAAACCAGCCGAAGTTAGAATTTTTATTCAAAGTTAATCGCACAACAATTGATAATGCGGTTCGGTTCCACGTAATGTACTATGTAAACACCTTGTTTTATGACTTCCGAGTATTTGATCACCTCCAGTATATTTAGTTTCGCCACTGTAATAGTTGAGCACCGGATATGATCGACACTCCGTGATTGAAAGATTTGTTGCGCCTTGCGGATTTCTATGATTAATCCTTGTACCAAATATTTTCTCTTGGAGTCAAGTTTTGAGCGCACTCTTATTTTGAGTAAATTATTTAGTACTTGAGATTAGGGTATGTATTACCAATTCCTTTTGTGAGGTTTGTACAAGACCTCCGGACGGTTCGGTTCGTACGTTTATTTGAATACCTTAACGTCTGCCTTAGATTTACACTAGAACTTCCTTATGATTTCCCCTTTTGAGGTTGGCACGAGATCGCCGGACGGTTCGATTCGTTCGTTTATCGGAGTACCTTAACTTCTGCTTTAGAATTACACTATCTAGTTTCCTTAGAGCTACCGGTACCGGACGGTTCACTGATGGATCCTGAGTAATCGATATCAATTACTTTCTTATTTGGGTTGGTACGTAGCCGCAGTACGGTTCGACTCGTACGTTTATTTAATTACCTTATCCTTTTCCTTAGAATTAGGTAGTTAGTTTCCTTATGTTAACGTTCCCGCTGCCGGACGGTTCAGCTAGGCGCGTGTTATTTCGAGTACGGTTATGGTTAGTTTACGCTCGAGCTAACTCAGGTTATATTTGGGAATAATAATAAGAATAACGTAAATTACTACCAGAATAATATACCTATTTGTGAAGTTTGGTTATAACTACGTTTAATTTTGTAACAAGACTGACTGAATTTTTACTCGAATTATTCTCTACAACGCTTGAAATTAATGTTCGGTACCCAGTATGAAGCAACCAGAAATTCCTCATAGAATCAAGAAATCACAAATCCATTGAGTAGTAAGTCGGTCGTATAGAGCACATAAGCTACAGAAATAAAGTTCGAAAAATAAAAGTCAGTTAGCTAGGTAGTCGTTAATCTCCAAAATTAAGACAAATACTATCCGAGGTATAGCAAACAGTAATCGTATAACCATATACAGTAAAATTATTATGTTGAACACAAAGCCAGAAGTAGTTATGCAACTAGTCATAAAAGCCGCTTACTGCTCCACAGCAAAAGCTAAACTGATTAAGCTGAAACATTGACAAGCTAACGTATGTTAGCTAATATACTTAAAGAGTGCTAATTTATGCAAATTGGCACGAAAACCAAGAAAAAAAGCGAAAACAAACAAAAATCTAAACCACGGACGTAGAAAAGAGGCAGTGGTATAATAAAGATTTTGGTGATCCATCTCGAGCTTTGGCGAATTTTTGGGATTTTGGGCGGGTTTGGACCGGGAACCCCCCTGGTAGCCTGGTAACCCCTAACACGTGTACTCTGCTGCAGCTAATTTAAATTAGTGCTAAAAAGCACTAGCTAAGTCACCTTTTTCGATAAGAAAATTGGCCAATGTAACCTTTAGGGGCGGAAGTGAAATCAATGCCATGCCGCTCTCGATATACTAAGCCTAAGCCTCAGTCTTAGCTAAAGCTAACGTCCTTATATGAGCCATGTACTAAACCTAAGCTTAAGTCGGGGGTGGTGCCCCCCGAACCCCACGCTTTAAGCTGTTCTTTTTTCTAAAGTTATAACGTCCGGCCCCTATAAATGTGACATGGACCAGAAAATTAAATTAAAACAAAATCACATTATATCTATAACAAACATTCTAGCCGATTGATTCTATCACCGTATTTACGAGACCAGCAAAAATCAAGACTAATAAAACTAAAATTGTAACTTAAACATACGCTAGCTAATAACAAAAACAAGCGAAAATTATGCAAATTAGGTAAGTTGAGTTAAGGTTTTAGAATTTAAAATATTAAGGAAAGAAAACTTAGGATAACATTTTTAGAGACCAATAAGTAGGTGAAAAACTGAATTACCCGAATTTTAAAGGTTTGGACCCCGGTAGCCTAGCGTACCCCCGACTTCTTCTACAGCAATAAGAAACTTGGAATACAAATAGTAGTTATGTAAATTTCGCTAGTAATTATAATCCTCTTAAAACTTAATGCTTCGATTTCCCTAAGGTAATAATCAACATCAAATGCGTGTCATTACAATTATTGTTTCCAGTCATTTGAGCTGATATTGCACGATGTAATTTTCTGTTCTGACATACTGTTCACCTTGTTTTACTTCAACCTATTAAGTACTATATATTTTATTCAGAGGTGCACCCATGATTTTGTGATGGGAGGGGGACGTTATCATTGGGGATGTCCGATGATTTAATTTGCGTTATAATGCATCATTTACCATAAAAGATGTGTGCAGCAGCGCCGGATTTTGTCATAGTCTGCCGCGGCTCCACAGCCATGCTTGGGCAATACGAATATATTAGCTAATAGTAAAGCGAGGCTGATAGAGTGTCATAAGGGCCGGAATTGGCTTTAATAACTAGTAATATATGACGAGGATGGAGAATCACGAAAAAATGGAAATTGATGATAGTTATGGTCATATATTCATAAAAAATCCTTCCAGTTACAATAGCATAATTTTCGCATTAAAAGAGCCTGTTTTACATAGCTACTAGGTTGGCTTGTAAAAGGAGCTTAAGAAAAAATTTTGAAAATAGCGATATTTACGTATTTATTTTACCTGCATTTATGCATCTTGAGGTGATTACTACTAATTTTACCTTTTTGGGCTACAACAAAATATTTTTCCTGTAACACAATCTGGTAAACTGAATGTATTAAATATTTTTTTCAGTAGTCCATCCCGGCTATCAAACTGTGAGACATAGCCACTCCCGGCTCGTATAAACATACTAGCATAGCGTAGTTAATTTTATTTATGAAGGGGCGGATGTGGCTGTGCATTTTTCTCCCTAGCCGGAATTGGCTCTATGACAGAATTCGGCCCTAGGTGCACATATCTTAAGGTAAATAATGCAAAGCGCCACTGCCATTTACTGCATTCTGTTACATAGCCAATTTCGGCTAGTGACAAAAACGCGTATGCAAATTCGGCCCTTCTTAAATAAATTAAATAACTAAGCTATGCTAGTATTTTGCACGAGCCAGAAGCGGCTATGTCACAGCGTTTTACAGCCGGGACGGACCACTGAAAATAAATTTATTACGTTCACTTTAGCTAATTGTGTTGCAAGAAAAATATTTAGCTCTAGGTCTAAAAACGCAAGATTTTTAGTTGTACTGAAAGTAAGGCGCATAAATGCAGCTAAAATATATACCTAAATACCGGTACTTTCAAACTTTTTGTTTAGGCATCTTTTACAAGCCAACTATTATCAATGTAAAACATCAAATCATTTTTATCAAAATATCAAATCAAATTTATCATGTAAATCATCTGTCATGCATGAAAATTTTATACTATATACTGTAACTGGAAGGATGTTTTAGGAATATATGACTATATGTATCACCAATTTCCATTTTTACATGATTTTCCTTTGTCGTCCATATTTCTGGCTTTTAGAGCCGATTCCGGCCTTAATGAGAAATTCTTAACCTTTTACTATAATATAATATATATGTAGGGTCTGGTTTGGCCCAAAAAATGTCACACCGGCTAATCGCAGCTATCCAAGCCTGGCTTCATAGCCGTGGCAGACGGTGACAAAATCCGGTCCTGCTGCAAACACCTTAAGGTAAATGATGCATAAAGTGGACTCTCGCATAAAATACGAAAGTTTCATTCGCTCAGTATGTTGATGAAACAATAGTGCGTAAGGTAAGAGTATGACACTTCAGTGCGCAATGTTGTTTATTATGCGGGCGTTTCCGATCTTACCACCATATTTTCTGGAGGGAGTTATTATGCACAGACACCTCATTTTGTGGGGGCAGCTCGAACTTCCCCTCATTATGAGGGGGTCGGTTGAACAAATAACAGTTTTTCAACCGACCCCCATGCCTTAAATTTCAGGGCAGGTCTGAGCTACCTCCCACAAAACAAGGGGTGTCCAAGCTACTTCCCTCTCCCGCAAAAATGACGGAGCCTGTGCATAATAACTCCTCCTCCGAAATGATTGGGTAAGACCGAAAGCGAGCGTGTCATTAAACATGGGTCAACATTAGAGTGCAGGAAAGTAACGCACTCTTCCCTATACGCTCTTGATACTAATACTTTAAAACTGGAACATTTGCTTCTCAAAATGATTTTAAGTCAGACTTCCGACGTTTTTGATGTACCTATTGATTTTGCACAGCTTTTCCATACTGCAAAATAACAAACTTTCATAAAATGCACAATTGATTTCCAAACGAAAAATTATTTTATAATTCACTCGTAAACATATCGTTCGTTTTTAGAAATTACTGTGGCTGTGGTTGTTTGTTCAAGAGATAGATGCGTCGGCTCGGCAGCTAAAATGCGTCAGGTACACACTCATAGTATATATCATATTCATAAAGCGTATTTCACTATATAACAATGTCCTTGTTAATTTGGCATCAATACTTAACGATAAATTTCAATGCCTGTCGTTACAATAGTACGGTTTGGCTACAGTCCGTCTAGTTGTTGTATACTGCACTTTCGGCATTGCATCTAAAATGATGATGTGTGCAAATCCTTCATTTGCAAATGTAGCGTATTTCTGAATTGTATCTGTTAGGAATTGTACCGGAGCCAGAGAAGCTTCCTGGCTGTCGAATGCCCTTGGGTAGCGAGAATCCCGTCGGCCGGTCTTTGCCGTTGTGTTACCGCCCATCGTTTGTTCAACTCCAATAAAATGGAATGCCCATACATCGAAACACGTGCGAAGTCCTGCGGGATAGTCGGGCCGTCGGGAGTCGGAGCCTCAGGGAAGTAAACTCGTAGTTCTCCCTATGAACATGTATAGTAATGCCGAACGATCAGCCGATTAGGGGTGTGAGACTTATAGATGTAAAGGGTTAAAAGTATGCTGTGAGTCCTGAAAACGGAGCTAAGATATATGTGAAATACATGCGCAAAAAATCCAAATAGGAATTGAGATTGTGGTTTCACTATAACGACAATTAATTAAGATTGACATAATAGATAAGTACATAGTATAGCTTCATACCAAGCTGACTTAGGATTTCACCGTAGTAAATTGGGAGAAGCTTTCAAATAGCGGCACCTAAATATACACTGAATCTGTAAACCTCAATATTCTTGCTAAACTACTTGATGCTTGGCCAACAGTTTGACGTTCACTTTTACATTACGCATCGTTATATGGGTAGTGGAATAATTTTTGCGTCATTTTTCCTACATTTAGAAGATTAAAAGTCCTGGTTTTTAAACAAGGTCAGTACAGTTTTGTTCTAATGTCTCAAATATACCCCCTTTGGCATCATTTACCTTAAGATGTGTGCGGTATGGCCGGATTTTGTCACAGTCAGCCGCGGCTGTAAAGCCGTGCTTGGCTAGCCGCGATTAGCCTGCGTGACAATTTTTGGGCCTAGCCAAACCCTACAAATATATTAGCTTATAGTAAAGAGAGGCTGATAGATTGTCACAAGGACCGAAATTGGCTTTAAAAACCAGCAATATATGACGACGATAGAAAATCGCAAAAAAAAATGGAAATTGTTGATATATATTGTCATTAATTCGTAAAATATCCTTCTAGTTGCAATAGCATAATTTTCATGTATGAAAGAGCGTGTTTTACATCGCTACTAGGTTGGCTTGTAAAAGGCGCTTAAACAAAAGTTTTGAAAATAGCGATATTTACGTATTTATTTTACCTGCATTTATGCCTCGTGCTTTAAATACTACTTACCTTGCCATTTTTGGACCTAGACTTAAGCATTTTCCTTGCAACATAATCGGCTAAACTGAACGTAATAAATATTTTTTCGGTAGTTCGCCCCGGCTATCAAACCCTGAGACATAGTCTCTCCCGGCACGTACAAACATACTAGAATAACTTACTTGTTAGTTTTATTTATGAACGGCCGGATTTGGCTACGCGTTTTTGTCAATAGCCTGATATGGCTCTGGGACAGAATCCGGCCCTATGTGCACACATCTTAAGGTGAATGATGCAATAGTTCTATGCTCCAAGTTTTCTCCGTATCCTTCGCCAAATTTGTCCTAATTTGTGTCACTTTTGATGTTTGGAAGAAATAGTGAACAAAACTGTTGTATATATATAATACCATGCATGTTTATAAGCGAGAAGAGGAATTACGCGACCCGGAGACTCGGACCTCTAGTGTGGTGAGGCCGACATTGTGAATCATACAGCATATTAGCGGTCTTATTTTGTGTTGGATACCAGAAAACGCGATTGGCAACCGGGTTTTCACTTGTACGCGGTCAGCAAAATACGATGTTAAATCGCAAAATAGTGATCGCGAACAGGGCCTATTCGTTTCTTCATCTAAACCGTGTACCCGTGCAACAGACGAAAAATCGTCATTTTTTCGCGTTCTTCGCTTGTACGATCGTGAACTGACTTGACAAAGGAACAACCCAGGTAAACGCACCTAAGGTGGATTCACGAATTATGTAAAATGTGAAGCCAAGACAATGGATTAGGTTAGTTATAATTGTACAGCCTGCTTTTAGCTTATTTTGTTCACTTTTATTTCCACGAGGGCCCAAAATTGATAATTTTCTGACGGTTCAAGAAGGCTGGTGAAGATCTTCCGTGGCGGTTTACGGCCGAAAATTGTTAACGGCAGCCCGTTTTTCGACGGGCAGCAGTGAAAGAACCGACTCCTAAACGGGTTCTTTCGGCTATTATCCAACATTACCTTTACGGCATTTTCACAGCTTGAACCTCACAAAATTAGGCTGGACTTATGGAGAAGTATAATATATACAAAATAGATTTGTTTTATGGCTTCATTATCAAATTTTGCTTATCACCGTTAGTCATCTGCTTCTCAAAATTTGTAGCCTATTCCATATAGTGTCATGACGTTACTGCAAAATTATTGATCCTAAATTGGCTCAACGATTATGCAGTGATATATATTGCGGAGCGTTGTGTTGACTAAGTTTGTCCTGTGACGTTTGTCCGCCCGATCATTGTTTTCTTTATTTCTTCACTGAACAATTTCCTTAACGAACCCAGCAACAACTCCCTAAATAGATTTGTGGGTGGCACCCACCGTTTGCAGCCACACTGTCCGGGTTCGATTTCGAACGATGGCGCGATCGTTTTTCAACCGTTGCAGATATCAATGTAAATCCGGCTATTAAAGGATTATATGAACGTTCACAAGTTATATTGTGAGTGTTTCTTTAAGAAAAGCAATTTTTAATATTCCAATGTTTAATGTTTTAGGTCCATAGATACTTAAATTGACATATATTTCACATCAGTATTTATCTTTGCAATCTATCTCATTTTGATTCGAGGAAACTATACAAAATTTGTTTTCTGGTTGCAGATATTATATATTCATTCCCGTTTAATTTGTTCTGCAAAGACATTTTTATATAAGTATGATTGCATGATTATCAAATATCGAAATTGATCGATATTTATTTCCGCTTAAGCAAAACTATATAAATTTTTTATTCCAATGGTCTATTCATATTATATGATAAAAAGCAATCAGTAGATTGCATAACCGTGATAGGAAACAGTTTCCGGACGCAATGGGATTGGGTTAGATGCAACACGAAGAATGCTACTCGGCAATAAAACTTCAGTTTGAGTTTACCATATGATTTAATTATGAGGAATTGACCGCTACATTGAAGTGTTTTAATGCGGCGTTTACGTTATAATGTCTCCGGTGTTTGGAACTTTTGAACCTTTGTAGCTACAACTGTACCGTATAGACGGTTATAGTCACTCCCATACTGTATAACAAAACAGGAGGGTGCCGACACGCCCCTAGTTCTTGCATTTTGAATGCAGATTGCCACTGACACTCCATAGTTTTAATTTTTGCGGTGTGGCGCGACACTGTATATTAATTAAAATAGTGTATTCGATACTACTTTTTGAATAAAATTTTTAGCGAGAATAATTTTCATTTCAGTTCAACGCGAATGTTGAGTAAGAAATATACGCCAACTAATTTAGAAGTGTGAGGCAAGAACATTTATTGTTTAATCACATATTCTATTTTCAAATACGGTGCGACAAACTAGTTTTGGGTAAGTGGCTCTTTTGCTATATGCGGGGATTATGTCTTAATATTTGCAGTGTACACCAGGGAAATAGAAACTTATTTATGAAAAGATCTACGTTGCTCTTGGTTGTTTGGTGACCGAGATGCAGTGCTAAGTTCAGATTGCCGACAAGATACATATATAATTGTTGAATCGATGCAGAAATTACGATTAAGACAACATCATTGGACACAGGTAACATGGCTAGACCCATGAAACTATTAGATTCACTATGTTTTTGTAAAGCTTTTTAATTGAGATGTCGAAACGGATGGTAGCGGAAACATAATCTACGCCTAATGCGCTACTTCAAGAACCACCAGGACCGTGTCATGCAGACTATGTATCTCACAAGACGGTATCGCCGACACCCTCTGAAAAAAATTTCAAAACTAAGGGTGTTTTTGACACCATCTGATAAAATGGTAAACTTCATGCTGGCTCCCGTCAAATTTTTTTCAAGACATGGAGTGTTTAAGACATCCTGCTGTGGAGGGTGTGCCTGCCACTGTGCGGGGTACATAGGTTTCAAACAGTGGAGACATTTTATGACATGAACGTGGCATAAACACTTTTATGATCTAAGCATTATTGGCTGAAATAATTTATAGTCTTTGAATATTTGAAAAAAATAAACCGAAAAGCGGATTGTATGATTAGAATGCAAATCATTGAAATATCTAGGCGCTGTTGCTCGGTTTTATAAAAGAATGTCGCAGAGTGAGCGAACAACATTCTTGAAAACATACGCCATAAGACAAACTTCGAGATCTCAAACCTTCTTTTTATGCACTGGAACCATTTGGTGCCAGTTTGCATAAATTTCTTAATCCCCAAATTAATTTGTGGGTCGTGTGATGCTGTACAACCGTAAGTAAGCGCCATGCATCGGAGCTGCATGGTTTGATTGCAAGCAGTTTATCGCAAACCAATGAGCTGCTCAGGACCTGTTGCTCGGATCTTTAAAGAACATCACAAAACGAGCGAATAACAACTCACATTCAAACATAAATGATGCGATAAATTCAAGTAATCAACGCTTCACAATTTGTGGTGATGAGATTTGCCATCTGTGGGTGTTAAGGGTTCAAACATATGTTTCCTGAAGAGTTTAAAAACTGACATTTAAGCTATACACAAGTTGTTCAGACTACGGAGGCTTTTGAGTCGAATTTTGTTTTCATTTCAAATTTAAACACAAATCCTTGTTGCGATAAATAATTTTTTTCTAAACGTTGACATAACTTCCGGGTTAGTTGAAACAAGGTAGACCTCTTGAAATTAAAAATAGGTACTTTTTAGTAGAGTTTTTTGTAGTTTCTTGAAAATCCTGAAACACATAATACATTTTGACGTTTATATATAAATGTATACTGTTTATATTATTTGCAACGGCTATTTCTTATATTTTCTTTTATAAATGTTTCTTCTCCTATTGCACACCTGAAACTTTTCACAAAAGCCTATGGTATGATTTCACAACGTCATATCTTAGTACGATACGAAACTGTCGTTGGTATCATATCTGCAGAATTGAGGTGGCTGTGGTGGTATTGTTCTTGCCTTTGCACATAGGCTATTTGGTATATTTTCTTTTGCAAATGTTTATTTAGCATACTTCTTTTAGAAGTTTGTTACGTAAAAACCAGGCTAACGCATAGGCTTAGCACTAGTATATCGCGGACGGTACAACCTGCATATAGCTTACTCGTCCCTCACTTTGATTGTGGTCTCTCATACAACGACAAACAGTGATTTCGGTAAAGCCTACCTGCAGCCCTTAAATTGGTAATTCGTGAAGAACTAGTACATCGCGAACTGTATAACCTGCATATAGCTTACTCATCCCTCACTTTGATTGTGGTCCCTCATACAACGACAAACAGTGATTTCGGTAAAGCCTACCTGCAGCCCTTAAATTGGTAATTCGTGAAGAACTGGTATATCGCGAACGGTACAACCTGCATATAGCTTACTCATCCCTCACTTTGATTGTGGTCTCTTATACAACGACAAACAGTGATTTCGGTAAAGCCTACCTGCAGCCCATAAATTGGTAATTCGTGAAGAACTAGTATATCGCGAACGGTACAACCTGCATATAGCTTACTCATCCCTCACTTTGATTGTGGTCTCTCATACAACGACAAACAGTCATTTCGGCAAAGCCTACCTGCAGCCCTTAAATTGGTAATTCGTCAAGAACTAGTATATCGCGAACGGTACAACCTGCATATAGCTTACTCATACCTCACTTTGATTGTGGTCTCTCATACAACGACAAACAGTGATTTCGGTAAAGCCTACCTGCAGCCCTTAAATTGGTAATTCGTGAAGAACTAGTATATCGCGAACGGTACAACCTGCATATAGCTTACTCATCCGTCACTTTGATTGTGGTCTCTTATACAATGACAAACAGTGATTTCGGTAAAGCCTACCTGCAGCCCTTAAATTGGTAATTCGTGAATAACTAGTATATTGCGAACGGTACAACCTGCATATAGCTTACTCATCCCTCACTTTGATTGTGGTCTCTCATACAACGACAAACAGTGATTTCGGTAAAGCCTACCTGCAGCCCTTAAATAGGTAATTCGTGAAGGACTAGTATATCTTGAACGGTACAACCTGCATATAACTTACTCATCCCTCACTTTGATTGTGGTCTCTCATACAACGACAAACAGTGATTTCGGTAAAGCCTACCTGCAGCCCTTAAATTGGTAATTCGTGAAGAACTAGTATATCGCGAACGGTACAACCTGCATATAGCTTACTCATCCGTCACTTTGATTGTGGTCTCTCATACAACGACAAACAGTGATTTCGGTAAAGCTTACCTGCAGCCCTTAAATTGGTAATTCGTGAAGATCGGACGATAATTTTTGTACTATTCGACTATGGCAAAACTGGTTCAGAGACGAGACATTTCCGTGGTTTTTATGACAAATATAATTTTTGATTTTTAGGTTACCACTGACATCACTGCGTGCCTAACTTCATCGAAAAATCTTCAATTTGCCCAAATTCGGGCTGGGGCTTACCGAAAAGACTCCTGGCACACACATTTTTATACGTTCTCATGCAAGTGTTTATCCAGCAAAGTCCAGGATTCGCATGGAGATAAAATTCTGATCTCCATAAAATCCGGAGGATCAATCAGGAGATCACCTCAATCGGATTTTTTTCTCGTTTTACATACAGTCCAATGTTGGCATGATATAAATTATTAAATGTTAGACGTTAGACGCTGTCGCTATCGTGGTTTGTTCTTGCTATGGTCCACGGAGGGCGTCCGACTATACACTCCATAGCCGCAGTTTCTCCAGATTGCTTATCACGATCCCCAAGTTTCCTGCTAAATGCAGTACTTCTTAACCGCTTGGAAAGACAATGGAGCTAAACACACGACATCTCTAGCTTTTATACATCATGTAGCGTCTTCATGCAAAATGATCTGATCAGATATATAATCTCTCTGGATCATGCAGTTCTGGAATGTTACTATAAAACCTTAGAACGCACTTATAAAATTACAGTTAGTATACGAGACAAATAGCTATCGCAACGTTTCGCAATGTACGTACGCTGGATCCATTTGGATACGGTGTTCATAAAAGGGGTTGGCCAATGTAACTTTTAGGGATTAGAAGTGAAATGCATGCTATGCCGTTCTCAATGTGCTAAGCCTAAGCCTTAGCCTTAGCCTAAGCTAAGGTCCATATATGTGTCATGTACTAAACCTAAGCCTAAGTCTGGGGGCTTCCGACCCCTCTTCAAACCCTCAATTTAAGCTGTTCTTTTTTCTAACGTTATAACGTCTGGCCCCAAAAGGTGACATGGACCAAAGAATTAATAGTTGAGCATTGCCAAACAATGAAATGCCACCATAGCGGAGATCAGCACCCTCACTCTAGGTTTATAAACTTGTAGACTATTCAATATTATATATTTCTAATATGTATTATATATAAAATAAATATATAAATATATAAATAAATAAATAAGTAAGTATTAAAGCATTTTTAGATAATGAAACAAAAACCACAAGGCTCTTTGTTTGTTTGCCGTACAGGTATTCCGACACAGGTAAAGAGACCATAAACCATGTATGTCAGAATTAGAACAGAACAAGAAACACACGTCCGTCGTCTATTACATTGAGCTTTTTTTGTTGACGGTCGGCAAAGGCTTTCCATGTCCTTTCGTTTATTGTTTGATGACTCTATTTATGTTGATACCTTGTGTGTTTGGGCCTTGTGTATTGGTTTGGGTTCTATTTCGGCCCACCGGTTGCATTCGATTCCACAAAGTTTACCAACAACAACAACAACAACAACACAGTGTTTCGGGGAAATAAAACAAATGGTTTCGAGCTGTTGCGTGTCGGAGCAAACAACTGTTATATTTGTTTGACGATAGATACGCCCAATTTTGTTTTGTTGCGGTCTTGCGTTTCGTATGCCTATTACACAGGGGAGCAGCACGCACTGGGGAGGGGATCTTCCAATGCTGGGGTAGAGCCGTTCTAATTTTGACCGAAGCAATAGCAGCTTTCATAGAGCTAAGCTCCATAGTGGTTGCTGCTATATCGGCTCATTGCCGACCCGATGATCTACTGGGCATTCTGTTTTGTGTTTTCGCAATTTTTTGTTCTTTGAAGTAAGATTACTAGGTAGTGGGATCAGTAAAGTTTGGGCAGAAACGTTAGGAAGATAACGCCAGCTTCGTTTCGTTTTGAAGCAAACGTCAAGATGTCGGGCGTTCACTTTGAACTAGTTAGTCTTTAGCTTACTTACCTAGTAGACGGGCTAATTAGCTGAGCAACTCATATTCAACTCGCCGAAGCAACAAAAGGTTATTTAAAACCGCGTGAAAATACACATTAATTCATGTAACTAATGGCAATGATTTGGCACAAATTTTTGTACACTGTTTGTAACTTCCTAGTTGTTAATTCGAGAAATCTTCCGCTTGCTGTAATGAAATACACGGACGTTATCTAGCTAACTTAAACCAATTTTTCTCAATTCAAAAAAAATTAAATATTCGCACTTTTAATTTATTTCCGAATCACAGAGGTTTTGCATTTCCGATATTTTATTTGTAAATCTTCTTTGGATAAATTCCACCACCAGGTCAATCTATTTGTTCTAATAAAGGCTTCATACTACGTCTTTATACTCCAATGTGAAAAAATACCGCTTAAAGTATTTTTAACAAAAATTGTGGATTTTATCTAGTATAATCACCTAAATATCCTCATTGAAATGGCTCATGATTTATTAATCATAGAAATAAGCTATCCATTAAAATCTAAATTACAAATCCTTATAATTCATAGATATCTATGACAACCTCTAATCTTTTCCTTATCTATACAATAACAGTGTACGCAAATCAAAAAAAAACTGAACTAATATATTGTTGATGACAAAAAGGAAGTTGCCACCTGGAAATAACAGTAAGATCATTCTGGACATCCTCAAAGACTGCTGCTCTTTGTATTCCAAATTTTGACGTCATAGGCAAAACCAAAATTTCCGAATTAACCTGGATTCATTTATATAAAAACAGAAAATGAATAGACCTTGTAACAGCACAGATTTCTCTCATCAAGCCGAGTCGAATGGTACCCAACATAAATAACTATATTTTGAACAAAAAAATTTTGGGTTCACGAGGCGGAACCATTGGGATTTCAAACAATTAAAAAAACGTTTTTTTTTCAGGGATGTGGGTAAAATGAGTATTTTCTGAAACGCCTGATCGAACTGAATCGATTGATACCAAAATTAGCCTTATATCGATAAACAGCTGAATCGACTTAAACCAAAACTGACCAAATTCGTGCTGGGGAGGGATAATCAAAATAAACCTATGGATGCACCAAATTTTAATTGTTTCTTGAAGTCCTAAACATTCAAGCTAATAGAATTTGCTTTTACTGACACACAAAATAGAAAAATTAAATCTCGGAAAAATAGTTTTTTTCTTTTGTTTTTCGAGTAATCTTCGGGTGAGCTGTAGCAATTCTCACTACGGTTTCTCCTCGTAGCTCTAATAATTACTACCTCTTCATATATCACTCAGTCAATTCTATGTTTATAGTAGCAGTTTACATAACTCAGAATTATTATCACAGAAACAAACATGAAATTAGTTATAGCTTGCAACATGCCGATTTGACTATATCTTTCTGGAGCACTAGTAGCCGGGTCACGTACGATGCGAAAGTAGTGTTTGTAATCCAGCGGGATCAGCGTATCATCTAATTGTTTTCTAAGTATCTGCTTTATTATTTGCTACGTTTAATCCCATAAACAGCGTCTATATTACCTCAAAAAATTTGTTCTGATGTAAAGAAATGATGTTAAATTTTTCAAGTGACACCCACACCCGCTGATAGGGAGACCCAATTTTTTTGACCAACATTATAAACCCTTAGCTTCACGTTGTCGAACGGCTGACTGGTTATGCTAAACCTGTTATGCCACGGTTGAATTGATCCAATCGCACATTCTCTTCCATTTCTTCAACGTTTTTGGTCTAGATTATAGCATTCGGCCAATCAATGTCCTTCTAAAAGAGTCCCTTGGGATTATCGGGTAATTCAACGATTTTGAAAACACATACAGATCGAACGACGACCATGCGAACGGGCATGATTTCGTGGGATTTTTTTTTATGAATCGTATATTTTTTTTGGTTTTATGGTCATTGTAAAACCTATGGCTCTATTTTAGCTTTTATTTTTTGTCGCTAAGTACGAGAAACTGCCAAGTTGGAACTTGGAATAAAGCTGTTTGGATTGGAAGGTCATTGCTATTGCTTTCAAGAGCGAATATGTCGCCAATGTTCGGCTATGGTTTCACTTCAAAGCGAGCTTTAAAATGTTGCTCGTCTTTGAATCAGCGAGATTTTATGTTCACTACATTGATTTTTTATATTTTATTAGCTTGACCTAAATTGTTTTTATGACCTAAAATAATATAGAAGAATTTAGGTTGTAGAGATTTTATTGTACAAAGTTATGACACAAATCAACGTAAAATGGAGCAATGGAAATGTCGACATGTGTCTAGTACCTACTTTTATTTGGTTGACAGTAGAAACGGATTTGTTGTCGGAAAGAGTAAGGCTGACGTATCGAACACTTATTGTCAAAACATAACTTTGCGATATAAGACATAACAAACCCTCAGGATCATGGCATTGCTTGTATTAATTTATACCTGACTGTATGTGGCTTTGTAAATCCTAACTGCGCTTCCAATCCGGACTCAATTTGAACATGAATTGATTATTTACGACTTAGTTATTATCTATCTTATTGGTACAATTACACTGAGTTTTTAGCTTGGAAATCTGGTAGTATTCGCTTAAACTAGTGTTTTCTAAATATAATTAATAGCCATATTCTTTAGGAACATACTACGATACGCTTAGACATTGGGGTTTTCATAAATATATTTGCAAATAGCTAAGCTACATGAGGTTTGGCCAGTAGACCTAGTTAAGAATAGTTATAAGTTTCAGTTTAAACCCGATTCGGACCTAACGGCACTTCGGTGTGACACTGCACCCGTTGGGTTGTTACCGTGGGGTTTACCCTAGGTAATACCAAATATTTATTCGGCAAAAAGTAGGCTTTGACATCCCTAGTTTCCCTAACTTAAACACGGTGTTTTCTTCCATGTTATAGACAAAGTATTGCATCACTTAGGCATTATGGAAGATTTGCCAGCAATATACACTAAAGTGATTTGATAAAAATTTTCAAATTTTCGGTTTTAGGTGTGTGGAAACTTTGAGTCTTAATAAAGTTGTAATCAACTAAAACCGGGCAGTTAATAGGGTAAGCTTTTTGTGCCGCACCACAATATTTTGTCAAATCCTTAAGTCCGATCGCTATGCGGAACGTCAGATATGAGCTTCAGTACAAAGTTGACCATAATTGAGCCGTAACTGTATAAAGCAGAGGAGTTTGTGGTGCAAATGTTTGCGCAAACTTCATAATCTTCTGAAAGATCTTAGCTGACTTTAGAGGATTAGACCATAGACGCTTTCGATATTTAAAAAGTTGTTTCGAATAAAAATGTTCATAATTCTTGTTGGGTAAACAATTGTTTGCAATTGTAAAAACACTACGGTGCTTAAAAATATTTGACTTAAATTTGAAAGTGTCAAAGTGACAATATTAGGTTTTTGGAAGTCGCTATAAAAGTAAAGTGAAGTGTCAGCTGTTTAGTCCCAATATATGGTCAGTGAGTTAATAAAATTCAGAGTGAAACTAAACCAAGAGACTGGTTTCTTTCGTGTCACCTTTGAAAATGTTTTTGTCACAGTTAGTTTGGTTTTAAACAAATTTAATTTTATAAGCATTTTGTTCTGAAGACATACATTTATGAACACAAAATATTGACTGTGCCGCGGTTTTGTGTTCCGTCCGCTTATTTTTGGACGAACATCCCAATGGAATTGCTTCCGCTGCCGCTAAATATATTGGTGAAGATAATTTTAAGCATCAAGTTGCATTGAGTTTAAAAACGTTGAAATAGAGTTTATATATATTATTATCTGAATTATATATATATATATAATTCAGATAATAACATGGGTTATTGGGGTCAAATAATACGCTGTTGTAGATTTAGATTAGTAAACACTGCTATAATTGTGCAAAATGTTTTTAAATTATAATAAAATATATTTTTAAGAACACACGAATTATCTCATGTGGTTCTAGTATTAGATTATGGCAGGGAAGAGACATAGAGTCTGTCCAAACCTTTAAATACGCTGCATTAGTTCAACGAAGTCAAGTGTTGTCCCTATTAAAGAAATTTAACGCATATATGGGCACATCTCTATGTTTGATGGTGTTAGCTGTTTTTTTTGCGATATTATCTAAGAAATAGCTGTGAAATCGCTTCATTTTTAAATGAATATGACTTCAATTTATCACTTAATATATCGCGCATTCGTTCGCCAGTACATAAATTTGATATTTCATTCAGTTCATAAAGGCTTAGCTATTGCTATTGCGTGCAGTACTGACAGTATTGAGGACAGCACTGCTTGCGTATAGCTTACGCCCTTTATACCTCTTTTATGCTTGAAATTAATTTATGCCAGGGATCGAGCGATGTTTGTGCCTGGTAAAAGCGGCCTACACAATGATTTAACTATCTAGGTGCTGTGTTGCTGGGTTCCTTTAGGAACCTCGCAAAGCGAACGAATAACCACGCAGGTGTGAACAAACACGGCACGACAAATGGAGGCTACACAACGCTTCGCTCTACGCCGCAAACTCAAATGTGTACCAGAGGGTTCGTTTGGACACCAGAGGGTTCGTACGGACACCAGAGGGTTCGTTTGGCTTTGGGTCAGACCGGACACTATTGTGCAATTATAGCTTTGGATATTTTTGTATGATGTATAGAATATTACATCGTTGAATATTTAGAATATATAGATGTAAAAGTTTGATTTAATAATTATAAAAAGGTTAATGCGCTTTACGCAAGAATATATATAACATTTACGTGATGTTAATTTTGGGGTCTCTACTGCGAATACAACTATAATGCTTACCAACATTCGCATTTTCTTGTTATATAGTGCGGTGTGCATCATAACACTTACATATAATATAATACAGTCGAAGTTTTACACAGCATACCCTGTAGCATACCATGCACTGTCCTCATAGCTTTGACCAGACACATGGCGGGTCCTTTGTACCTAAACACTGCATAAACTAAATAATAAATTGGAGATTACCATTGCCTAAGTTTCGAGCTCGCTATAATATATAATGAGAATTTAATGTCTATTCAAAAGCACGTTACACTGAATTTCAGGTTTCAAGTAAGTATTTTATAAATATCAATGTTTGATTGACTTGCCTTTTTAGATATACAGATTTGATGTCATATATAAAGAAGATTTTCACGTAATATGCCTTAACACAGAGTTATATAGTAAAAAAGTTGAAAAGACGTTTATCGTTATTATTATTTCATTAGATGTCATATAAAATACAGCCAGCCTAAAAAGCAAATTTGAAAAACCGGCAAAACTTTGAACGAAGTTAAGAAAATAGCGTGATTTAGACACTTATTTAGACTAAAATTGGCACAAAAATGTTCATTTTCTACTATAATAAGGTCTACAATGCTTGCGGTTTAATCTTTCTTAGCATCATATTATCTAGAAAATATTCAAGTAAAAGTTTTTTGCTATTTTCAAATAATAAATTTGAGTGAACTTTATTCAAATAATTGTTGGAACTGTTACTATTACTTGCTAATTTTTTACTATATCACCCGCTTCAGGTAAAATTCGATGAGCTCATTGTCATGTTAACGTCGCTAACACCAATATGTGCCCTAATATAGACACAAAACTTGGTTTAATCAAACCCCCGCTCAAAAAGCGAAAACAAATATATTAGTTTAGCTCGCTTAAACTCCGACTACTAATCGTGAGTGGCCTATAAATTTAGCATTTGGATATTTTAATGTTCGCGAACAAATTTAATTCAATAGTGACGTTATAAACAAAGCGATCCTATAGTTAAAGTGATGCTTGTTCACGAACAAAGCACGCTAAATTAAAACTTGACAAATTGTAGTTGTCAAATATTTGATTAATTTTACTTGAATTTTCGCGAGCGCAAAATGTTTTGATTATAAATGGTTGAGCATTGAGTCGCGTACAGTTTTGTGCCAAATTCCAACTAACCAACGCAAATAATCACAAGAATAAAATGCCTCAAAATTTTTAATTTCTATTTTAATTATTAAAGAATGGTTAGCATATTCATGCATGCGTGTTTATCGTTAAGGTACCGCGTGCTGAGTGACCCTCTTTCTGATGCTGGCATTTTGCTTGCACACAATAGAACATTTTATTTCAACAAGTATTGGCCAGAGAAGGATAATAGGATTTGGCTAATTATTTTCCATTTGATGTGTAGAATGATTAGCATATTCATGCATGCGTGTTTATCGTTAAGGTGCCGCATGCTGAATAACCCTCTTTTTGATCCTAGCATTTTGCTTGCATACAATAGAACATTTTATTGCACCAACTGTTGGCCAGAGAAGGATAATAGGATTTGGCTAATTATTTTCCATTTGATGCGTAGAATGGTTAGCATATTCATGCATGCGTGTTTATCGTTAAGGTGCCGCGTGCTGAATCACCCTCTTTTTGATGCTGGCATTTTGCTTGCATACAATAGAACATTTTATTTCAACAACTATTGGCCAGAGAAGGATAATAGGATTTGGCTAATTATTTTCCATTTGATGCGTAGAATGGTTAGCATATTCATGCATGCGTGTTTATCGTTAAGTTACCGCGTGCTGAGTGACCCTCTTTCTGATGCTGGCATTTTGCTTGCACACAATAGAACATTTTATTTCAACAAGTATTGGCCAGAGAAGGATAATAGGATTTGGCTAATTATTTTCCATTTGATGCGTAGAATGGTTAGCATATTCATGCATGCGTGTTTATCGTTAAGTTACCGCGTGCTGAGTGACCCTCTTTCTGATGCTGGCATTTTGCTTGCACACAATAGAACATTTTATTTCAACAAGTATTGGCCAGAGAAGGATAATAGGATTTGGCTAATTATTTTCCATTTGATGTGTAGAATGATTAGCATATTCATGCATGCGTGTTTATCGTTAAGGTACCGCGTGCTGAATCACCCTCTTTTTGATGCTGGCATTTTGCTTGCACACAATAGAACATTTTATTTCAACAAGTATTGGCCAGAGAAGGATAATAGGATTTGGCTAATTATTTTCCATTTGATGCGTAGAATGGTTAGCATATTCATGCATGCGTGTTTATCGTTAAGGTGCCGCGTGCTGAATCACCCTCTTTTTGATGCTGGCATTTTGCTTGCATACAATAGAACATTTTATTTCAACAACTATTGGCCAGAGAAGGATAATAGGATTTGGCTAATTATTTTCCATTTGATGCGTAGAATGGTTAGCATATTCATGCATGCGTGTTTATCGTTAAGTTACCGCGTGCTGAGTGACCCTCTTTCTGATGCTGGCATTTTGCTTGCACACAATAGAACATTTTATTTCAACAAGTATTGGCCAGAGAAGGATAATAGGATTTGGCTAATTATTTTCCATTTGATGTGTAGAATGATTAGCATATTCATGCATGCGTGTTTATCGTTAAGGTACCGCGTGCTGAGTGACCCTCTTTCTGATGCTGGCATTTTGCTTGCACACAATAGAACATTTTATTCCAACAAGTATTGGCCAGAGAAGGATAATAGGATTTGGCTAATTATTTTCCATTTGATGCGTAGAATGGTTAGCATATTCATGCATGCGTGTTTATCGTTAAGTTACCGCGTGCTGAGTGACACTCTTTCTGATGCTGGCGTTTTGCTTGCACACAATAGAATATTTTATTTCAACAAGTATTGGCCAAAGAAAGATAATAGAATTTGGATAATTATATTTCTATTTGAAGCGTAGAAGAGTTAGCATATTCATGCATGCGTGTTTATCGTTAAGGTACCGCGTGCTGAGTGACCCTCTTTCTGATGCTGGCATTTTGCTTGCACACAATAGAACATTTTATTTCAACAAGTATTGGCCAGAGAAGGATAATAGGATTTGGCTAATTATTTTCCATTTGATGTGTAGAATGATTAGCATATTCATGCATGCGTGTTTATCGTTAAGGTGCCGCATGCTGAATAACCCTCTTTTTGATCCTAGCATTTTGCTTGCATACAATAGAACATTTTATTGCACCAACTGTTGGCCAGAGAAGGATAATAGGATTTGGCTAATTATTTTCCATTTGATGCGTAGAATGGTTAGCATATTCATGCATGCGTGTTTATCGTTAAGGTGCCGCGTGCTGAATCACCATCTTTTTGATGCTGGCATTTTGCTTGCATACAATAGAACATTTTATTTCAACAACTATTGGCCAGAGGATAATAGGATTTGGCTAATTATTTTCCATTTGATGCGTAGAATGGTTAGCATATTCATGCATGCGTGTTTATCGTTAAGTTACCGCGTGCTGAGTGACCCTCTTTCTGATGCTGGCATTTTGCTTGCACACAATAGAACATTTTATTTTAACAAGTATTGGCCAGAGAAGGATAATAGGATTTGGCTAATTATTTTCCATTTGATGTGTAGAATGATTAGCATATTCATGCATGCGTGTTTATCGTTAAGGTACCGCGTGCTGAATGACCCTCTTTTTGATGCTGGCATTTTGCTTGCATACAATAGAGCATTATATTTCAACAACTATTGGCCAGAGAAGGATAATAGAATTTGGATAATTATATTTCTATTTGAAGCGTAGAAGAGTTAGCATATTCATGCATGCGTGTTTATCGTTAAGGTACCGCGTGCTGAGTGACCCTCTTTCTGATGCTGGCATTTTGCTTGCACACAATAGAACATTTTATTTCAACAAGTATTGGCCAGAGAAGGATAATAGGATTTGGCTAATTATTTTCCATTTGATGTGTAGAATGATTAGCATATTCATGCATGCGTGTTTATCGTTAAGGTGCCGCATGCTGAATAACCCTCTTTTTGATCCTAGCATTTTGCTTGCATACAATAGAACATTTTATTGCACCAACTGTTGGCCAGAGAAGGATAATAGGATTTGGCTAATTATTTTCCATTTGATGCGTAGAATGGTTAGCATATTCATGCATGCGTGTTTATCGTTAAGGTGCCGCGTGCTGAATCACCATCTTTTTGATGCTGGCATTTTGCTTGCATACAATAGAACATTTTATTTCAACAACTATTGGCCAGAGGATAATAGGATTTGGCTAATTATTTTCCATTTGATGCGTAGAATGGTTAGCATATTCATGCATGCGTGTTTATCGTTAAGTTACCGCGTGCTGAGTGACCCTCTTTCTGATGCTGGCATTTTGCTTGCACACAATAGAACATTTTATTTTAACAAGTATTGGCCAGAGAAGGATAATAGGATTTGGCTAATTATTTTCCATTTGATGTGTAGAATGATTAGCATATTCATGCATGCGTGTTTATCGTTAAGGTACCGCGTGCTGAATCACCCTCTTTTTGATGCTGGCATTTTGCTTGCATACAATAGAACATTTTATTTCAACAACTATTGGCCAGAGAAGGATAATAGGATTTGGATAATTATATTTCTATTTGAAGCGCAGAAGAGTTAGCATATTCATGCATGCGTGTTTATCGTTAAGGTGCCGCATGCTGAATAACCCTCTTTTTGATGCTAGCATTTTGCTTGCATACAATAGAACATTTTATTTCAACAAGTATTGGCCAGAGAAGGATAATAGGATTTGGCTAATTATTTTCCATTTGATGTGTAGAATGATTAGCATATTCATGCATGCGTGTTTATCGTTAAGGTGCCGCATGCTGAATAACCCTCTTTTTGATGCTAGCATTTTGCTTGCATACAATAGAACATTTTATTGCACCAACTGTTGGCCAGAGAAGGATAATAGGATTTGGCTAATTATTTTCCATTTGATGCGTAGAATGGTTAGCATATTCATGCATGCGTGTTTATCGTTAAGGTGCCGCGTGCTGAATCACCCTCTTTTTGATGCTGGCATTTTGCTTGCATACAATAGAACATTTTATTTCAACAACTATTGGCCAGAGGATAATAGGATTTGGCTAATTATTTTCCATTTGATGCGTAGAATGGTTAGCATATTCATGCATGCGTGTTTATCGTTAAGTTACCGCGTGCTGAGTGACCCTCTTTCTGATGCTGGCATTTTGCTTGCACACAATAGAACATTTTATTTTAACAAGTATTGGCCAGAGAAGGATAATAGGATTTGGCTAATTATTTTCCATTTGATGTGTAGAATGATTAGCATATTCATGCATGCGTGTTTATCGTTAAGTTACCGCGTGCTGAGTGACACTCTTTCTGATGCTGGCATTTTGCTTGCACACAATAGAATATTTTATTTCAACAAGTATTGGCCAGAGAAAGATAATAGAATTTGGATAATTATATTTCTATTTGAAGCGTAGAAGAGTTAGCATATTCATGCATGCGTGTTTATCGTTAAGGTACCGCGTGCTGAGTGACCCTCTTTCTGATGCTGGCATTTTGCTTGCACACAATAGAACATTTTATTTCAACAAGTATTGGCCAGAGAAGGATAATAGGATTTGGCTAATTATTTTCCATTTGATGTGTAGAATGATTAGCATATTCATGCATGCGTGTTTATCGTTAAGGTGCCGCATGCTGAATAACCCTCTTTTTGATCCTAGCATTTTGCTTGCATACAATAGAACATTTTATTGCACCAACTGTTGGCCAGAGAAGGATAATAGGATTTGGCTAATTATTTTCCATTTGATGCGTAGAATGGTTAGCATATTCATGCATGCGTGTTTATCGTTAAGGTGCCGCGTGCTGAATCACCATCTTTTTGATGCTGGCATTTTGCTTGCATACAATAGAACATTTTATTTCAACAACTATTGGCCAGAGGATAATAGGATTTGGCTAATTATTTTCCATTTGATGCGTAGAATGGTTAGCATATTCATGCATGCGTGTTTATCGTTAAGTTACCGCGTGCTGAGTGACCCTCTTTCTGATGCTGGCATTTTGCTTGCACACAATAGAACATTTTATTTCAACAAGTATTGGCCAGAGAAGGATAATAGGATTTGGCTAATTATTTTCCATTTGATGCGTAGAATGGTTAGCATATTCATGCATGCGTGTTTATCGTTAAGGTGCCGCGTGCTGAATAACCCTTGTTTTGTTTTGTTCTTTGGCTTTTGCTGCTTGGTCAAGTGTCTAGCTGGTATATATATGTTGGTGTAATAGGCTTTCTACGCTAATGATTTATGATCTATAATCTAAGCGTTTATCTATATATCAGAACGAGAGTTATACATATTATTTAATTTTGCATAAAGGTATATTTTTTTTCTGCTCAGTACTACCCGGTAATTCTACTAGCTTTGTTATTCGTCGCTTAGTCTCCATCTAGTCTTTTATCGGTGGTTCTACATTTACGTTTAGAGATATTATATCTACTATGGCTGCGCCCTTTTTTCTCCGTTCGCTTCTATGCTTGAATATGGTTCCCGCGTCGGTGGTCTTTTCTTCTTGTCGGTGTCCTTGGGTTGCTCTGGTCTTGTGGTTGCTTCTGCTTTGTTGGTGTGTTGTCTCTTTTGTTCTGTCGTTCGCGCTGCGTCGTTGTTCTTCTCTCGTCCTCTTTTTTGTGTGATTTGCGTTTGCTAGCTACGTTTTCATATATACGTGTCGAAGATAATGCTTAGGGCAGAGGAGTGAATAGATGATATAGGAGGAGGAGAGAGTTTCGTCGTCCGGAGTGGTTGTGTGGTTTCTTTTTACGAACTCGAACCCTCCACCCAATCTTTGCCAATTTTAGATATGTTTCACCTAATTCCCCTTATGTTTTACAAATTTTACCCCAATTTTTGCCACTTTCCACTTTAATATTACGAATTTTCTCTAAGATTTACGCCGCGCGGCGGCAGAAGCGCTGGGAGAGCGGAGCTTTCAGGGCGGCGCTAAATGTGACTTGGTAAAGTCCACCTATTGAGAGGTACCCATCGGTGGTTTTTGCTTACTTGAAAAAACTTTTCTATCATCAACTCCTTCAATTTTAGGTTCAACTTATGCTCACGTTTTTAATCAAAACTTTGTTGAAAAGTTAAACAAGTTGAAAACTTTTTATTTTCGTTTTTAGAAATTGTCAACTACGCCTCGCTTCACTGTTAAGAATTTCCCTGTAGCGCTAATATTCCTTGGCCGAAGGTGCCATTGAAACATAGGTGCTGTCCAGTTAATTGCCATCTACAGTTCATTCTAAGATTAAACGAGGAAATTCTGTACTAACCAGAATTTCTGGTGCATTAGCTTTGTTAGTGTAATGACTAAAGCATCGTGTCAAATTATCTAACCTTTGCTTGTGCGCGAATGCGCCTATGGGCGTCGTTAATTTCAGCACTGACAATTAGGTATTTGTATCTCGATATAACTATATTTTCTTACTGAATCCTGGAGCCAATGTCAGTAAACGTTTCGCCGGACATGGATACCACAGAGACACCGCTAATACTTTTCATTTGTGGAGGATCACTGTCAGCGGGGACCAAAACTGTTTTCTGGAGACAGATACTAATCGCGTACACAATTCTTGTTGTCAGTAGATGCATTTCAAAACGGAGAGAAAAACAAGTTTCACACCCAAAACCTCTTTACTATACAAATTTAGCCCAGGAAAATTGTCAATTTCTACGTTGAACCGTACTCCGCATCGCCACACATAGTAATTCCCACTAGTACAGCCAACGAATGAGAACATGTTGGCTTTGTAACAACGCGCAAGCTCAATGACACTGTTTCGCTGTTTGATTTGTTCTCATAGGATATCGCGATATATGTAATAAGACTTGAAAATCGAATCGGCGCGCATGCGGAATCGTTTGTTGCATATCCAGGCGCTGGTGAATGTTAAGTATTTTCGAACTCTTGTATTTATCTGCAGCTTTTAAGCCAAATACTTATCCTAGTGTTGGTGTAACAATATAATAAATAACTGATTTGTAATGAAAATTGTAAAGATGAGATTAAACATGGGACGACGAGATGATACGCAAGCTATCCATGATTACCTGTAAACAATAAGTGATCATTAATGACACTGTACACAATACTTATATAAACATTTGTAATTTAATATTTTCAATATCTTTTAAAATTTGCTTTCATCTCTAGGCGTTACTCACTGTTTAAATTACGCCTATCTGTGTCAGTGGAAACGATGTTACTAACCGATATTTCTGGAACATATAGGAATTTAATAGCACTTGTAATGCTATTTCTTTTAGTCAATTGGAGTTTCGCTGATCAGCATTTAACGTCTCTGCTAATATTTAGCTGTATGATGCGTAATAATTTCCACTGACTGCGAGTTGCACCATCTTTTACTACTTGTCATTAACAGGATTATCCTACAGGTTTGGAGCTAAGTTTGCCACAAACCTTTGTGGCAAAAGTCCGCGACCCGCGAGAATGAAATAAACACCGACCCTGGACAGCCTAATTTGACTGTGGGCCTTATTTAACTTGAAATAAATCTGTTCATAATTCACGTTGCTTGACAGTGTGAAAGATTGAACGTTTCTCACATTTCTTCTTGTTCTCCATCTAAGTTCAAACAATTCGTTTTTCGCTGAGTAATTTCGACTTTTTCCCAGCTATGCGAACCAAATTTAGCATAGGATTTATTGCATTGGTGACCCTGATTTATCGCAGTAAACGTACTGCTTTTTGGCGTGAATGCTTTTAAAGTGTGATTGTTTCTTGGACAAGATTTTCCACTTCACTTCTTCAAATGCGACTGCATACTCGGACTACTTTCTGCGGTGGTCGCTGTAGTGGTTATCGTCACAACAGGCACATTATTTGGAGTCACTGACTAAACGCAGAAGTCGTTTTCGGCTGATACTATAGTTTGCTATTGAAACGTTAATGTTTGTTTTTACTGTTATCATGCTTTTCTTTCTTGCCTTTCTGGCCACCGCCTGGCTCCCCACAGGCTGATTTGACTAAATTTTATTTCTTCCGGAAATTATGAACGTATTTGGTACAATTTCAACGCGTTTCTTTATTTTTACGGTGAAAATCTATTCATAGTGCCTTGGCAAATTTGGACAATATTTATTATTGGTGTGAATACTTTTTATAAAAGCCTAATGCCACAAAATTTCGAATATGACTCTCGCATTGACGGTATGTTCGTTGGAGTACTCCAAGCTCCGTGCTACATTGCTGAATTTTCAGATATGCATCAATATGTGCAAAAAGAACCGTATGAGTGTCTCAATATCTTTCGCATATTGCAGCGATGGTTTCTGTATAATTCGCTGCCGTTAGACGATAACCATCTAGCGTAGAGGACGCTTCGTCTACCATATAGTTTTTTTAAATACTCAAACTTATCGATGTCGAATATCTTGTTATTTTCCTAAATCGTCGTGTTGAAACTTTTTCAGAGTTGTTCCCAGTGCATGTGATTAACAACGAATTTTACCATTTCTAATTTTGACAATCGCACATAAGCTTCGGTGGTCTCGTTGGCTTCAGCGTGGAGAGTGTTTGAGCTTTTATTGTCTATCGGTAGCTTCGACAAGAACAGTTTGGCTTTGCTAACTCTCTCAGTTATCAGATTATTAATTTCCATTTTTCTTTCGATGTCAATGTCGACCTCGTCAGAGTTTTTAGAGAAGTCCTGAATATATTCGTTTACTTCGGATGTCTTCTCTTGAATTTCTATAATGTTATCGAATGAAACTTCGACCGATTCACGATCTTCAGCAACGCCTTGTATTAGGGAAGTGATGCACTTCTGTATTTCGACTATTATGGGTTTTCAATATACGCCTTGGTGATGTTTCTTCATAACAAGTAATATAGGATCTGTTTCCACTGTTTAATTTTGCTATTGCGTAGCGATGATATGTAGTGAAATGAAAACTGTTTCTAAACTTGCCAAAAAAATGGTAGTTTTAGTCCCATTAATACCGAAAACTGGCCTTTGTACTTTGTTAATGCCAAAAAGTTTGAAGACATATAAATGGCCGACTTTTGATTGTCATCAGTAGCAAAAGTATCAATGGGGGCGAATATTAACTAATACTTTGTTACAACGATGTGTTTTCGATGAACTAGAGATTACAGTGCTAACGTTAGCCACCACTAGCACAGATTTGAATGTAGAAAAATAATGTACAATTTTACAATCTATAGTTAAAATAAAACTCACATATAGCGCTTTATTGTGTTCGTTCGACTTGAATGGTACAACAAAGGCGTCAGATGTAGTGATGTTATAAGTAAGAATCTGGTTTTGCCTCCAAATAGGCGAGAGTAGTGAGAGCGATGTAGTGAATTACTGAAAGGCCAAAAACTTTGTCAAGACACGCCCAATCCTAAAGCCTCAAATCCAAAAACTGGACGTTGTAACCTGCCTAGTGCTCAGACCAAAGGGCTATGCTGGAAATCGTCGCTAATTTCTTTAAATCGAGAAGTCGACAAAGCAATAGTGGTCCGGTACGAAGGACCATGTGATTTTTGCTTAAGTCATAAATGTCTAGCACAATTAAATCCTTCAAGCCAATTTTTTTCATCAAAACTCTGCTTTTTTACAACATTAAACTTAAAAGTTTATTTATATTCGCTTTTAGAACTTTTTCAACTACGCCTTGCTTCATCGTTAACAATTTCTTAGTAGATTACATCGTCTAACCCCGTATTTACACCTATGATATTACAGGTTTACTAATTCATATTAACTGGAGCAAACGGTGAAATTTAGCGCATAACATGATGTTGGTTTGCGGAACAATGTTTACGATAGCTTGCTACTTCGGTCTTAAATGACATGCCTTGACAACTAAGACATTTTAAATAGAGCTAATAATGCTTATATACACCTTAGAAATGGTGCCAAAGTTATATTACACATTTTTGATCGAAATTTGTCAAGGCAGTTCCGCCATTACAACGTATAGGGGTTATGTGTATAATATTAATATAATAGATGAATCTCTACATTGGTTTCCGAGTACGGTTTTCACAGCTTCTGAACTGCAGCCAGATTTACTGTAAACGTTACAAAATTAGTACGGTAATGCCAAGATTTAGAAAATTTTGTATCTGTATTTGATATTAAGCGTTGACGAAAGTTGTTTTTGACCCAGAGCCCTATCCAGTAAGGTTTTTAAGTTGAATATGGTTTTCGTCTGATCTCGGTAAAGTCGACATTCCAACTAAACATAATAATGATGTATATATGTCGCATACAAATGTTTTTATAACCAAATTCACCATTCTTCCATTGGTCTAGAAATCGTAAAGAAGAACTCAGCCGGATTTCCTTAAAATATGTTTTATGCCGAAAACAAAACGTAAACTTTTCTACAGACCCATTCATAAATAGTGTGCACAAAAAATTAGTCTAAGTAGCGAATTTCTATGTCAGTGTCAAGATGAATTTTTCAAAGATGTATACAAATGTTTGGAGAAGCGTAAAAATAACACCGTCTATGTGTCACATTTCATCTTTACAATACATAGTCACTGCGCATTTAGAAATGTGTATGCATTTTATTGTATTTAGCTATATAAGTAGCCACAACCTATTGCAATATGTATGCATCCTGACGGTAAAAATTGGTGTTGTAATCGATTCCAATATCATATCAATTCCACTTCGAACTGATTCCATATAGAAATATGTTCACTTCGTATCAAGTCATGTGTAATTGATTCCGTTTTTCTGGAATTGGAGTTTACTGGAATTTTCTGGAGTTGGTTGTACATACAACATCATTTAATCCCAAATACTACATAGTCGTATCATTGCTAAGCATTTCTACGTATTTCAGTAGACAAATTCTAATTCGTAAATAAAATGAACATTTTACATGTGGGATAAACACCACTCGAATTAATTTAAAAAAATTAGTTTAAATGCATTCCATTTTGTTCTACTTTGATTTTCATCATGCGTAATAGATTCGAGCACATAGTAAATACAATCGAGTGCTGTATTCGATTCTTATGTTCACTTTTACCCTCTTGCAATGCACATCTTACAAAAGTTACCACAAGACAAACCTACCTCATTTTATATTTTGACTGATAGGTGCCGTGCCAAATACTTTCATAGTTACATGCCGCCAACTTTAGCTGTGGTATCGCATATTGTATCTGGTCAAGTTAAATCATATCGTGTTATCTAAACGGCCGCCGAAATCATCTATCTTTTACCCATTGGCTAGTGCGAAACGCATTTATCAAAGCACCATGGATTGTGAAGTTATGAAAGTAAGCTTTTTAACGATAATAGGCGGTGAAATTCAAAAAGCAAATGTTTTTATTTCAGTATAGCGAATCAAAAATATTTAACCTAATTTAGTTAGGTGATTATTGCGACGGTATCACAGTACTACCTATTTTTGTCGTTCGAGTAACCTTAAATTATAAGAACAACATTCCTGTCGATTCTTTTATCCACCACGGCCTGAAGATCATCAATTTTCAAGATATAGCGATAGCTATAGTACCACTGTCTCAGCTGGGCGAGACGATTCCAAACATTAAAGGACCATATTTATGACATTCTTTCGACTTTTGGAGTTGCAAATAGTACCTCATGGCACGAAAATTTTTGGTGAATGCTTGTCTCTATAAACATCCACATTATTTTTATATTTAGTTTGAACCGAATTGACGGCCTTACTCAAACGGTTTCAAAATCGGTTGAATCCGTTCACGGATCTATATAAACACAGATGTTTTAAACTCAAGCAATTAAATTCATTATTTCATACGTTCGTTAGATTTTTAACATATGGATCCGCTTTTTATCAATCGAATGCAGCCTACCGTATTGTAAGATGTAGGAGCTATTAGTCCTTTCATTCATACCAGGTCCAAATGTGCCTAACGCACATTGTGAGTCGTATGCTGTACGATTCGACAGGCGTTGTTAGTCGTCGCATCGTGAGGTTATTTAAGGAGCCGAGTAACAGTTTTTAGTTAGTTAAATGTTTTGCGTACGCAACTTTCACCCGCACGTCAAGGGTACGATCCCTGGCGCCGAGTGTAGTTTGTATTAATTTGTACATTACACAAATTAATTTGAACATGAAAGGGTCACAGTGCACTGCCAAAATTTTAAGCTAAACCAGCTAAACTATTTCGAAGAATACCCAATTGATTTCAAAACAGAGGTTTCTAGAAATTGCATGGACAGGAATTTTCTATTTTCATCTACATTCTATTTCCAGGAAAATCTTATAAAAAATCAGTAAAAGTTTTGTACACATAATAATCATAGGTGTTCGCAGCATGGAATTACCACTAGGGTCGAATCACATCCACCAAGGCAATTCTGCCTCCTCCCCTAAAGGCTTCGGACCACCGTCTCCTCTCCCGCCGTGCGCCGGATGCGCGCAAAATTTTCAGAGTATGATGAAATTTTGCATATTTGGATTAAATGACCTAAAATGGGGCAAATTACGAAAATCACAAAATTATGAAACTTATCGTAAACAGGGAAAAATTATGGAAAAACTTAGCAAAATTATGAAAAATTTTGAGTCCTTAAAAATTTTAAAGAAATTACCAAAACAGGCCCACCCCCCTCCGAAGACCTCCCACCCTGTCGACCATTTACCCCCTTATAAATTTGACTAACTGTCGCAGTGCCACGGCAACATGGTTCGAGCCCCTCCCTCCTCCCCCAACATTTCGGTGTGCCCCAATAGCACAGTGCAGGCAGCGATGACCCTAACAGAACAGTATAGACAACTGTGTTCCGAGGTCCTTTGCCCCAGTACAGGGGTTCATACAATAGTATTTTAGGCTCAATACGTTATAGATTCTTCATTTTTGTATCAGATATTAGGCCCCTTGAGAACCGACGGCCCCCTAATGGGGTAGGAAGGGGTAATTTCCTATTCGCTGGAAATTCCAGACCTGTGATTATAACACATTGCAGTGGATACAGCTGCAAAAACTTGTTAACGGTGTTTAATTGATATGCTTATGTACGTCTTGTTTTACTTTTAGACTTCCTTGGATTTAATCGCTGGCCTGTTGAGTTGGGAGGGGGCGGTGGGGATCTGCGCTTCACGCCGAAGAGAAGGGAGGATTCGACGCCTCGGTGTTAGTAACCCTCTAGCCCCGCTATAGACTCTGTGTATACATTACTTGCCATCCCATCGTACAGGGGGCAGCGCACGATAGCCAAGATCACATCCTAACACGGGTCCACTGTTGTATTGTAAGACTCAAACCCGACAGTTTCCAATTTGAACCTGGGGTAGATACAAACATATAAATAGCGATTTGTATGGTGATTACGATTCTGATCTATGTATTAACAATGAACGGTCCAACAGTCAACACATCTTTCGACGGTTTAGGCTGCAATGTATTATGTACAACTCTGAACCTGAATACCCTACTGTGAAACCTTCCAAGGAACAAGCAGAAAGATTGAACAATAATAAATCTTGCAGTATAAATAGGTAATAGATTGTTTAGCATTTTGCATTAAATACAGACAAGATATTAGTTTGTATCTTACTAAGTAAACCGTGAAGACTTGTTGGTGTTTTACTGTTCAGGTCAGCAGATAAGTTACAATATTCACAACAATATCGATCGCTATAAATAAATTTGTATCTACTGACACAAGGAAGCATAGTTAGGTATGTATCTAACAGAAGAAATTGGGACCCGTAACTGGGTGTGACCCTAACTATCGGATTCGGCACGGGCGACGTTGGGTATGCCTAGTAATAACTCAATAGGCTTGCAGATTACGTGCTAGGTTGTCAATTACGATTCACCGTGAACCAACCAGTTTAAGCAATTGACATATTGTATGATGACATAATTCTATTCCAAATATCATGGAATAACATTAGGTAATGCTAAAACGCAATGTTGAAAATTTGTATATAGGCGCAAAAATTATTACATTCACGAGCACTGTCGGTAGTTGGGCCATGTATCACCTATTTAAGACCACGATGCTAAAGTAAATTTTACTTGGTATCCATGGTCGCAATCACAACTGAACAACAAACATGCGGACCGGTTGCGGTGACTGCTCGAATTGTTGATCTCGGTGCGTTCCAGAGGCCTATTCCCCTTGAGGTGTTCAATCACAAATCGAACGGCTCTCCACCCGGGAGCTGAAAAAGCAAAGCTCCCCCCATAGGTAGCTTTTGTGATTTGCTTTGCTAGTCACGTAAACAGTAACGAACCCGATCGACTTCGCTTGAATTGGGCTATGGTTGCCAGGATACGTGAACGTTGCTGGAAACTACCAAGAGCGAAATGCTACATCGTGTTTAGCATAGGTTGGTATAGCCCAATTAATTCTAGTTGATAGCAAAGTATCACTTAAGCGACGTTATCCAATTTCGTATTGATTACCCGCTGTGTGCAGACTCCTCTCTGATGTTTATGTTTTGCTGTTTTTTTTTGGTTCTTCAATAAAAATATTGTAGTGTTATTTTGTTTCAATACACTGGCAGTCTGGTGAGCAGAAGCACATAACGACGAACTGTAAACAGTTTTCAACTAATACTTACTTTGAGTGTTTTCATTTAGCCCCCTCTCCCCAGCCGAATTTGGTCAATTTTGAAGATATCGAGCTGATTTTGGTACCAAACTATTCAGCTCGATGAGGCAGTTCGGCGAATACTTATTTTACCCACATCTCTGTGAATTTTTTTCGATTTTCGAGATCCCAGTGGTCCTCCCTTGGGAACTCAAAAAATTTTCTTCGGAATATGGTCACTTTGAAAACCGTTCGACTCGGCTAAATGAGCGAAATCTACTGGTGTGTAGTTTATTGAAATCTACACTACCTTAGAAAGTTATGAGTTTCTAACGGTGGCGTAGATTTCAATAAACTACACACCAGTGCATTTCTTTCATCAAGCCTGAGTCGAACGATACCCAACATGACCATATTCCGAAGAAAAATATTTTGGTTGTATTGTGACATCAAAAAATCGAAAAAACTGTCAGGGATGTGGGCAAAATGAGTATTTGCTTAACCATATCATCGACCAGAATCGACTGGTTTCAAAATCAGCTCTGTATCTTCAAAATTAAACAAAGTCGGACTGGGGGCCCAAAATAAAAGACCCTTTACTTGAATCATTGGGTATGAAACTCATATACAAGCAGTTGGAATGTAGTGTGTTTCCATCTTGATTCACCCTGGTGGCCAAGAGAACACTCCATTCCGGTAGGACCCCTTTATAACGGAGCTATGTAATGGTACCCGAACATTAGCATCTGAGGGTGGTAGGACTTATTGCACTGCACTGTCGCGAAACCTTATGCATTGGCTAAATTTGGGAGCAATTAGCAGTTTCGGATTTAGCTTTGTAATAGTAACTAGGTATAACTTTAGGTTCTCTGCAGCTAATCCTCAGCAGCTGACGTCAAGTATATCCGCAGAATTACATTTATCCATGCAACCTAAGTGCATTATAGAAAGTTTAATTATGCGAATTATAATAATTTTTAATACAACTTGGATTTTTAAGGGAAACTGGATTTATATAGTATATATTTTATGAATTACAAATAGCTTGGCCTATGTCGGCCTTTCGTGCAATGGATGTACATTTAACAATACAATTATTTCTCGTCAACTGTTTATTATGTTTTCTTGTTTTAAATTTAGAATCACTGTCGATTTGGAACGTAGGTCAAAATTATGTTATGTTCGCATGAATGTTTGCTTGTTTGACGCTGTTACAAATTTGATTATCTAAAACTGGTTTCTACATTGGTAAACTAAATAAACAGAATGCAAAGGTTCATATTTGCTAGCCTGATTAAACTAGCATGACCATACAATGCCAACCAAAAGTATTACGTTCATATTGAATCTTAGACGAACTGGCCTTTCATTGTTGGCAGCTTTTTGCACTGTGTTTTCCAGGATATGTTTGAGCTGCGGATCAAATATCGCTCATCTATAATTGGCATATATTTCTGCAAAGGTGTAGTACTGTGCCTTTATTGTGAATTTTCTGATTCGTCCCAAGCGACTTCCGTGACTGACAACACCGAAACAGCAAATTTGGCCCTGATTGGGCTGAGGGGGGAAAATCAGAGAAGGGTTAATACTAAAATTGTCGTATTTTGGTAGCCACTCCAGCAAGGTTAAAAGGCAAATTGCACGGGCTTTCAAATGAAACTTCCTCTGTCGTTAGCCTTTGAATAGTCTCGGAAACTGGAAAAACGCAGAAACATCTTTTTCTCTCCAAAGGTAGCATTCTGGAGTCTCCCAGATCTTCTTTTGTATATAAGTATAAATGTTGTGCTTGTGAATCAGACTTGATCAGCCTTTTCCGCCGACACCTTTCATCAAGGATCTCAAAGCGTCTTGAAATAGCTACTAGAAAAGGACGGAACCATCAACAGGTATTTTCAGGGGTATTTTAGCACTCTATGCACAAGTCTCCAGCCTCAAGTTTAGCAGATCTGAAAATTTTCTTCGATGTCTTGAAAATATTTCAGGCTCAATGTTATAACAGCGCTACGGCCTTCCTTTGCGTTTTTGAATTTCTTTAGCATAATTTTGTTCGTTTATTCTTCTTGGATCTCAATAGGTTTTTAATGTTTGGTTTCAAAGTAGAACTTTTTCACACATGCTACATCACTTACAAGCTCAAACGCTCTTCCTGCCCAGTATATATATTGCACTGAAATTGCAACGGAACAACTGGAATTGTACTAACTTATTTAATGAGTCCAATTTGTTCAAAAACATAGTTTAAATTTAAATCAGTTTGGGCCGATTCTAGCTGTTTTCAACTTTTGCATTAACTTTTTTATTTACATCGCTAGATATTTTAGTACCAAACAAGATTTTAACAAGGAAATGAATAATTGAATTCTGAGTAGTGAGCGAAACGAGAGTAGTGAAGAATTCTCATTGGCCAGAGTTATTTCGGCGGTCTTTGTTTATGGTTTTTTTGGTTTGACAGGTATAACTCAGCTTTGCCTAGGCAGATTAACTCGCGCGGGTCGTCTAAAAAAAGGGACCGGCAAAACATATTCTTGGCTGTACTCCAGCAACCGGTGCAGAGTTTTCAGCAAAATCAGGTTCATTTGCACAGCAAATCAGGCTCTACAATATATATATAGCTTTTGCACAATATAACCCGTGGGTCCAGGAGTATGGTTGAAGAGGGTTTTCAAAATGACTCATGAGATCAGAAATACATGAAAATGACCGTATCTCAATAACCGGTAAATATAAGTTATGTTGAGCTTATTTTGTAGATCGGTTCACGTTCGATGTAGCTGAAAATTATATATCTCTATTGTCATTATTCACGCTGTTGGGTTGGGTCAAAACGGTTTTTTGAATGGGCCCAAGAGACTCAAAATACACGAAAAGTAGGCGTATCCTCGTAATTGTTCGAGCTAGGACGGTGTTTTTGGTCTCATTTTGCAGGTCAATTCACCTTTACCCTCTATGTAACAGTAAATAATACCGCTGTTTCCATTGTTTATGCAGCAGGTTTCGGTCAAAATGGGTTTAGGAATGTGGCCAAGACACCTAGAATACACGGAAGTAGCAGTATTTCCGTAACGCCTCGAGCTATGTGGACGTTATTGGTCTCATTTTGTAGTTCGCTTTACCATCTATGTATAATGATGATATAACGTCCCTATATAAGCAATAAGCAAATATATCTTATGAATCAATATTATCAATCTTATCAACGGAAGCTGTGTCGGTGTCTCTGAATTACATAATCAACACTCAAAATTCAATAACTTGGCGATGACACAAGCTGCTAGTATACACATACATGGCGGCAGGGGGGTAGAGAGTAACCCCCCTGAGGTCCGGACCCCCGCCCCCCTGGGTTGGGGTGAGCAGCATACCCCCCCCGAGGCCGAAAAGCCAGGGGGGTGACCCGCCCCCGGGGTTAGGGTGCGCAGCACCCCCACCGTATGGGGGCTTGGCAGCTCCTGGACGAGTGTCGAAGTAGGACCTTAGTGCAAAACCTGGCGCAAATTGCGCCTGCTTGTTGCTAAAGGTGCATGTGCGGCCCTAAATTTATGGAAAGCTTTTTTGTACACGACGTCATTCCCTGAAGTAAAAGTTAATCGAATTATACTTATTTATATACTAACACTAACTAGCTGCAACTACTACTAACACTAACTTGCTGCAAAATAATGCCGTGCCTGCTTCGAATATGAAGAATCTTCTTAAAGGCAAATGTGTATGGTTTTATTTGGCGAATTTGTTGTAAACAGAAATTGCCAGCTGCCGGTAAACAGAAACTTTACATTTTACACAATTCTCAGAATTATAAATGCTCAGACTGCAATCTACACCTCTCAGAATCGGAAACCCGAAGGGGGGGTGCGGACCCCAAAATCCCCCGCCTCGACCAGTGTTGAGGCCGGACCCTAGTGCAGAAACTGAACCCACAGGCGAAAAATATGGTTGCTAGGACCAAACAAAGGTCCTCACGACCAACCCCCCTAGGAAAATTTGGCCCCAACCCTAGGATGGCTGCGACGCCCCCGTCGGGGCCTCTACCCCCTGACATGACCGACCACCGCCATGTATGAGTGTATGTGATGATTACAGAAAGGAGGTAAGCCTTCACCACTTACACCTGGCTATAGATTTATGTAATATTTTGAAAACAAAGTTGAGTCAACCTGCATGTCAAGTAGTATTGAAAACCTGCTTTATGTTTTTGAAATATGTTATCGGTTTATCGTGAATATATTCTGGCAGGGTTTTCCAAGCATTTCGGCTACGGGATGCAAAGGCTTGATTTAATTCATTAAGCTTAGGTTTTGAATTTTAATCTTCATCGGGCGACCTCTTGTGTATTTTATACTAGTCGGTTGCAAAAAATTTCCTGTGTGCAGATCAATTTCTCCGTGTAGTATTGTATATCATCACAAGAGCAGAATGTTGGCGTCATAGATTAGGCGTTTGTAAGTTCAAGAAATGCAACCGCTGTATATAGTTGAGCTGGTGGCTTCTGTGCTCGGATGAAAAGCCTGTGTGTAGTGAAACATTAATTTCAGCACCATCAAAAAGTTTTTTCGATGTTGTGGCTAACGCTGAAAGAGTTATTTTGCCAATTTTCGAATTATTGCCACAAAATTGTTAGATATCGCATGTTTACGTTAAAATGTAGCAGAATGATGTATTAGGATTACTAGTTTGTAGTATTATTTAAGATTAGTTTCATATGAACTGTAAAATCACAGAGTCCGATTTAACTCAATTCAGTCGGTCCTTACCTGACTCAGCAAATAAGTCGGATTGGGACCTAATCTTCTGAGCCAAATTTAACTGAGTGATATTTACAGTGACACATAAATAAGAAAAATATGATAATGTAGTTTTAGTTTTATTATTTACTGCTATATAGGCTGCAGATAGGTTTATATTCAATGGTTATAATAAAGTTTCTTTAAAAGTTGCTATATTTTAGATAAAGCTGCATCACGCGTTTCTAGTTTGTAAAAAGTTCGGGCAAAGTCATAATCTAGGCAATTTTTTTTTAATTTTCACGTGTTTTAAAGTCTGAAATATTGAGCACCATTCAGACCTTCGATACCAAACTACTCCTCAAGCATTTTAGATTTATAAAGCTAAGACCGTTGTCATTTTCATTAATCACACTAGTAGTGATGATATCCGGTTTGAAACATGTGGTAGCTGCAATTCCATAAACATACCAAAAATAAAATGTCAACATATAGAAGCAAAAGATCTATCTCCCTGGTCTTTAGTTAATTACACTTATTCAGCTGTGCGGTTTCCAGTAAACCATCTGTCAAGCACTTGGCAAGAAAAAAATGATGTCTTTTGTCCTTTGAAATTCGTTTTTATGTTGAGAATAACTGCAATCAAAGTCCTTTCTTGCCATTTTCAATAAATTCAGTTTCAGGCCGAACTGTCTCATGTTATTGTACTTCATGATAGAACCGCCGATGGTCCCGATCATAGTGTTGTATCTAATGTTTTGTGCCATGTATAATATCACTTATTCAAAAACAATGTATATAAAGCATAATGTCACTTATTACGACAATAAATAATATATAAAGTCACATAAACATATAATGTATAAAGCTTTGTGTCATGTACCGTAAACACTACCGTAAAATGACTTGCATACGCTTCCTATCGGAAATGAACGACAGCTGTTTAGTATTTCTTGGAAAGATATATATCTGCTACAACTATATATATCGCATTCCAAAGATTTACACCCAACGCCTTCACAATATTTATAATAAGGTCGCCTAAATAACTGTTTCTGCTATTTAGAAAACACAAAGTTCGCGTTTTGCATTTTTCGCGATGAAATCACCATCGTAAATCCAAGCATACCAGAGGGTAACGAGTCACCTTTGGGGTTCTCGGTCGGATCAAACAGGTCACGGGCCAAAGCGATGAGCATGCGTTCCATCTCTAAATCAAGTGTATTGCCAGGCTTCCATGAACTAAGACCTGGAATAACTTTTTGTCGAATTACTCGGAATGAAACTACAAGTCTGTACTAAGCGAACTTTATAATAATTTAAGGGGATTGCACGTAAATCTGTTTGATCACTTGATTTGAGTCCTAAGACACTAGAGATTGGCATTGTTTCCATCCTACTAAAATGGGTTGTTGTTCTATCATAAGTACTGATTGAGGGGTTACCCTACAACGCTCATAGTTGTTAATATGATAAGCTTTTACGCGGATGACAACAATAACTGCTAATAAATTGAACACTGAATTAGTAACGTGACAGAAGGGTAAATATTGAGCTAATTATCTTTAGGTCAAATGACAGTACATAGGTTCCAGAAATCCTTGTGACTACCGTTTCAACTATGGTACGTGGTGAAATGAAACCAGTAGTTATTTTCTTAGTGTGTTTTCTAAACACTTCCGGAAACTCAGCAATAAGTTGGCACAATATTGCTTGTTATAAGTACAAGGCTGTCGCCGAATCGATCTAAGGCCAATGACAAAAGTGTTTCAACGTTGTACAAAATACACAATAATTCATGCGGAAAGGGTTAAATTGTCCAAACACTAGCTTAGAAACTTAATTTTGATTATTATCAAAGAAATTACTAAATCTTGATGTCCAGTTTTGCACGTCGTATCGTATAGCTTGTTATATCCAACGGTTTTTTACAATCTGAAAATCTCACTTTAGAATAGCGCGTCAACTTGTTCGCTTTCTAATTAGGAATAAGGAAAGCACAACATATTTTTAACCAAAATAATTTTTGTACCTTAACCTAAGGTTAACCAAACAGTAATTGTTACTACGTATATCTAAATTTTCCCTTTAATCCAAGGCACCTAACGGTGAGGCTTTTTGAATAATTTTTTCCGTCACAGATAAAACTTCTCTCGAAGTGCAACGGAAAAAGGAATTACTATCTAGCAATGTTGCACCATTTGTCAAGCATGAACAAAAGTCAGTCAAATGTTAGCTGCTGTTTCCGCAGCCAATACAATGGTTCCAAAATATTCCCATTGTTGTTGCTGTAATTACGTATTATTGCAATAAAATAATTTAGATTTACTGATAATTGTTTCGGCCTAATATACGACCAAATCCATAAAGTTTTTACATAATTGTTTTCAATCACGCATATATGACTCATTTATAACTTGGTATATCTAAACAATTACATGCGTATTTGTATGTATGTCAAAATCATTAAACCTTAAATAGCAACAGACACCTTTCTTTAATAAAGTGAGAACAATGTTATATATCGTAGTGTTCCGAAACCAGCAGTTCCAAAAGTCAAGTGATTATAAAAGTTTGAATAGCACATTAATAAAATATGGCTCATCTATATGCCAAGATTACTAAATCTTTACAAGACGCTATTGATATGTAAATTTCCTCTTTTCGTTTATATAGTGGGCTCTATTAAAAAAGCTCTATAATCTGTCGTAAATCAGTACAGAATATGTATTTATAGATTTATTCGAGCCACTTGCTGACGCAGTTCAAACGATAGTGTTGCATAAGCAAAAATTACTAAAATACCACTCAGCTGTGACTGCATCGCTAATTAATTTTTAAACATTTAGCAATATCAAAAATGCTTCTCGCAGTTTAGTACAACTGTTGGAACTAGTTTTAAAGAGAAGACTGAAAATTGACTAAAATTCCTAGATTTCGGCTAACCGGTTTTTCTTCCAACAAATTGGTTTGATTTAACTAATTTGCATGGCAGCGTAGCCACGAAGTTTAGTTGCATATAAGACGTGTTGGCGTGTGTTTCGTGATTACTCTGGTTTTATTATCAGTATTCCGTTGTGTCAGTGACATGGTTATTTCGGAATGTTATTTCTAATAAACCTTTTGTTTGTTGTCAAGTCGTGCATAACACCTCACTGAGAGGATTCCGAATCTCTTAAGATTTCTTGATTTTGGGTCGGTTACATGAATGGTGAGCCCGACGTGATCAGCATCAACAACAATTACTGAAGATCTCTGCTTTACAATCAAGATTCGTTGATCAACGAAGACAAGATTTCAATTCTCATGATGGTCAGTTATCCTCTGATATACATGTAACCAATTACTATATATTTGTTATGTTTATGATGCAATTAGAAAGTGGAAATTCATAAAACTTTAAGCCTTAAGCAACTAAGCACACACTAGTATAAAAATTTAGACAGTTTGAAGATGAAGATTATTTTGCCCGTATGTTCACTTGTACGTTTACATGCTTTGCTTACGTTGGCAAATTACGATAACATTGCGGTAAATTCTAGGAACGCTATAAACACTTCATGGTTTAAGTCAGGGTTTTTGCTGGTGTCACTTCTTAATAGTCGCCCGCATGCTTCTGTCATGATGACATCGTTTTTATATAGATATCAGCAAGGCACTAATTGTTTCGGCCTTTGTCTCCTTCTTTCATATAGGCATTCGTCGGCTTTGCGTTGGCTTCTAATTATATCAGGAGATGTCGAGTTGCATCCAGGGCCAGTTAACCTAGACTCGTTTAAATTACCCGCACTCACCGAAATACTAAAAATTATGCATGAAGGAGAAGAAGGGTTTTTGGTACCAACTACCCGTGATGAAATTCTGCAAACATTAACTGCTGAGAACCAAATATTTTTAGCAATGGCGATTCAAAAATACTTAGGAATATCAGGTGAGCAACTGTCAGCATACAAGACACAGGCTACGGTTAATAACGAACTTTTCACAGGACGCATTGCAAAGCTACCTCCTTTTTATGAACAAGACACAAAAGCGTGGTTTGATCAAGTTGAGCCCATATTACAGATGGACTGTCGCACTGAAGCGCAGCGTAAAGCGAGTTTACTGTGCGTCTTGAGCACTGAGACGCTTAAGATAGCTGGAGCCGACTCATCTTGGTCTTACGATGCAATACGCCAATGTATAATTAAACATTATGATGATACGAATGAACAAAAGTTACGTAAGATGCTAACACAGCATACATTAGGTGATCAAAAGCCTTCAACTGTGTTAAGGCAGATGCAACAGCTCGCCCCGGGCAACGACGCTATTGTTAAACTGCGTTTCATGGAGATCATGCCGCCGCAAGTTAAAGTTGTTTTAGCGGCTTTGGAGGAATCGGTTCCATTACAGCAGCTCGCTAGCGTTGCGGACAGGATGTTAGAGCAGTTAAATTTCCCCACCGCTAGAATTTCATCAATTAACGCAGACTCTTTTTCTCAAACAAATACAAAATCTTCAGAGATAATGACTTTGCAGTCCCAAATAGCTGACCTGACGAAAGCTGTAAATGCAATAGCAATGCACGAAGACCCATCTAAACGCGGTCGCCTGCGTAACCGTACTTATAGGGGTCCCGGTTATGAGCGCAACAATTCTAGATCTAGGAACAGGTCTGCTAGTCGGTCACCTCCACCATTTAATCCAAAAGGACGGCTCTGTTACTATCACTTTAAATTTCGATCTCGGGCCGTTAAATGCAACCAACCTTGTAGTTGGACGCCTACTCCACCGGTACGCCCTTACTATAACTCTGACAAACGTTTGGAAAACTCCGATCCTCCGTCGCAGTAGCGGCCAGCGTCGGGGTTAACGTAGTTACCGTGGCCGCCAACCCAGTTGGCCATTTTCTTGCCGATTGTGGTAGCCAGTGCAGTCTTTTACCTATGTCATATGCAACTAAAGTCTTAGGAAAACCAAATTTCGTTTTGTACGCGGCTAACGGATCTAGGATTAAAAACGCGGGTTCTCGTACATTGACATTTCGGTTAGAACCATTAAATCGCACGTTTACTTGGAATTTTGAAGTGGCTGCTGTAACGCAACCAATATTAGGCTCTGACTTTCTAGGAAAATATAATATTCTGGTAGATTGCAGTAATGACCGCTTACTAGAGGGCTTGTCGGTTCAAAAACGTGTCACAAATCACATTGCTAGTACAACACAACCTAATATAGTAAAACTTCTTAAAAAATATGAGGATGTGTTCCGTGAATTATCCGAACTAGACGTACCAACCCACCAAGTTAAGCACAGCATATTAACTACTGGAAAACCAACTTATAGTAAACCTCGACGTTTGTTCGGAGAAAAACTTCGGGTTGCTAAAGAATATTTTTACAAACTTGAAAAACAAGGAATAGTCTATCGTGGAGTTTCACCCTGGGCAACACCTCTCCATCTAGTAGCAAAAACGGATCCAACAGATCCATGGAGACCGTGCGGGGATTACAGGCAACTAAATAAATGTACTGTTCCCGACAGATATCCGATGCCGAACATAACAGATTTAACAAACGATTTACATGGCGCCTCTGTTTTTTCCAAGCTAGATCTAATCACAGCTTTCCATCAGATACCTGTGTCTAAGGAAGATCAACCAAAAACTGCAATTACAACTCCATTTGGCATGTTTTTGTACGCCCGAATGCCATTTGGTTTAAGAAATGCCTCGCAGTCGTTTCAGCGACTTATGGACATGGTTTTGCATGACTTACCTTTCGCGAAGGCTTACGTAGATGACATATTGATTTTCAGTAGCAGTATTAAAGAGCATATGGCTCATTTAGAGATCGTTTTGCAAAGGCTTCGCGAAAATAATCTGCGTCTTAAACCAAACAAATGCCTCTTTTTTCAATCTAAAGTTTCATTTTTAGGCACCGAGATCTCTGCTGACGGTTTTCGACCATTGCCTGAAAAAGTTCAGGCGATTGCACACATGTCAGCACCAAATAATATTCGCACCGTTAGGCAGTTTCTTGGCATGGTAGGGTTTTACCATCGCTTTATTAAAGGGTTCTCAGATATAGCCGCGCCACTTACTGACATAATGAGAGGTGCGAATCAAAATTCTAAGAAGCAAATTGTACTGACTAAAGTTCAATTAGAAGCTTTCGCAGCTCTTAAGGAAGCATTGAAAAACAGTGTTTTGCTCACTTTTCCTAATTCTAAAGCTAAGCTGGAATTAACTACGGATGCTTCCGAGAAAGCTGCGGGAGCAGTGTTGCATCAAATTTTAGATGGCGTTCGCATGCCAGTAGCTTTCTATTCCCGTAAGTTCACACAGTGTGAATCCCAAAAGTCGGCGTTTGACAGGGAACTACTAGCGATTTTCTATAGTTTAAAGCATTTTAATTGGCTCCTGGGACATCAGTTCCGTGTAATAACTGACCATAAACCTCTTCTTAGGGCACTAGACATGAAATCTGCTTCTCCACAACAAGCTCGCTGGCTGTCTTATATTTCAGAATTTGGTTGTACTATACACCATGTCTCTGGAGCAGATAATATTGTTGCAGACGCTTTATCCCGCTCTGTTGCTGCTATTATGACCGACACAGATACATCCATTATTGCTAGAGAGCAGCGGAACGACATCAGTTTACAAAAATTTTTTAAAACTACCACGCTCCCTTTAAAAGAGTGCCAAATTGCTGGACAAACAATCGTTTGTGATGTATTAGGTAGACCATATATTCCAACCAATTTGCGACATCGATTGTTTTTGGATCTACATTCACTTTCTCATCCAGGCCCAAACAAAACTTTAAAGTTAGTTAAGGAGAAGTATGTATGGCCGGGAATAAACAAAGAAGTAAAGCTTTGGTCAAAATTCTGTATCAAATGTCAAAAATCAAAAATTGGTAGACACACTCAATCACCCGTGGGGAATATACCGACATCTGCTCGTTTTTACACAGTTCATATAGATACTGTAGGTCCGTTGCCCTCTTCGGAGAGTCACCGGTATTTAGTTACCATGATTGATCGTTTTACTAATTGGGTCGAGGCAGTTCCTATAAAGGACATTACAGCAGAATCGGTTGCGCGAGCTTTTGTGAACGTATGGGTAAGTGGATTTGGGGTTCCCCGTGTCTTGATATCGGACTGAGGCTCACAGTTTGAGTCAGTGCTTTGGAGCAGACTAGTGCAGACACTGGGCATAGAACGTAGGCGTACAACAGCTTTTCATCCTGCCTGCAATGGTGCTGTTGAACGGTTTCACCGTACGTTAAAAGGTTCTTTGCGAACAAAATGTGATACAGACACTTGGACCGCCGCGCTTCCACTAATTTTGCTTGGACTAAGATCTGCTGTCACGGAACATGGTTTTAGTCCAGCACAAATGGTGTACGGTTCTAGCGTGGAGTTACCTACCCAATTTTTTATTCCATTTAAACCAGATTTTGAATCCATGACACAAGGTTTTATTTCCAATTTATTTAAATCCGTCCAAATGTTTCGATCACCGATCCGAAAGAATGTAAAGCCGGTATATGTTCCCGCAGACTTAAAAACATCTAGATATGTTTGGCTACTCGATCCATCACCAAAGCATTCGTTATCTAACAGATACTTAGGACCGTTTGAAGTTTTGGATTGCAGTGACAAGACAATTACAATCAAACGGTATGGTAACGTCGCTGATAAAGTATCAATTAACAGGGTAAAGCCTGCTTATTGCCTTCATAATAGTCTTACGTCGGAGAACTTATTAAGTTACCAACGACATAGCTCTGATCACGTTAAAAATTCTTCCACAGATTCGGACGAAAGTAGAGGTGTAACAGGAAATTATATAGAAAAGCCCAAAAACGAAGAAACCCATATTACAGAATATAAGCCATCGGGGGATGTTGACAGTGTGGTTTTAGCTAAATTTCCGGGATTTCCTTTATGGCCTGCAGTCATTGTTCTCACAACTATGACACCGCTGAGTCGCTACCCACAGCCCAATAACACCATAGCGGTTCGTTTGTTTGGCACCGGTCGGTTTGCTTACGTCAAATATTCTTTGGTAAAGCCGTTCCAGGAATTAGACACTCGTCATCTAGCGTTAAAGCGTGCTATGCTTCAAGCTGAGGATTTTTTATTCGGACAAAGTCAAACCAAAATAAAAGGAGTTGCAAAGAAACTTAAATCCGTCCAATTCCGCCTTTAGCTTACACTGTAATATATCAGTATATTCTTATTATTAGGCAGACATTCGATATTTTGGACCAAAATTTTCGTTTTCGCATCTCTGGCCTCAGACATTCGATGCGTTAGGAGACACGTGGTCGACGGTTGAACAGTTTTATCAATGCGCCAAGGCAATTTTGGGACAGGATAGTGTTGCGGCGAAGGCAATCAAGAACGAGCTTGACGGAAAATCCCAGAAAAGGTTAAGTCATTCCATTCATAATATGCACCCCGAGTATTGGCTGATAGTACGTTATTACGTAATGTTGCGTGCGGACTATGAAAAATATAATCAATGCATCCGTTTGCGAGAAATTTTGTTAAGTAAGTGCACTCGTAGAATCATAGAAGACAACCGTAAAGATTCCTATTGGGGAGGTAAAAACAATGCAGCAGGATCAATTCTTATGATGTTGCGATCTTACTTTTCTGGTAACAAAGTTGTTTTGCCGTCAACTTTGGTGATAGGAGCCTATTCGAGTGGTGAACTTACTCTCAAGGATGTAAACGGCCAGTTAGTTGTATGTTTGTCGTTTCCCACAGCAAAAATAGATTATCTGATGCAAGTGGCAAAGTATATCACGGGGCCGTATGTCCGCCGCCTTGTTTTGATCGGTGGTGTCCGCAATTTTTTTAATCAGTCCCGTAAGGCCAAACTTGGTTCCTCTGAAATGTTGCGGAAAACACTAACATTTGCGCGTGAATTTCATCAACTATATCCAAGCACGCAATTATATCTTTGCACTCTTTTACATAATAGTCCGATGTTTGGAACCCGAGTAAGTAGACATATTGAACGCTACAATAATAGCCTTCGTTCACTTACACCAGGTCTTCCTTCTAATGTCGCTATTTTTGATTTTGGTTTTGATTTCCTTGCGGAAGAAATCTTTGAAAACGAATTCCATTTAAGCGCGCATGGTTTCCGTCATGTTCTTGATGTATTCCTCACTAAAATGCCATGTTTGTAATGTTTCTTTTTGTTTTAGCGTGGACACGTTTTCTGATAATTCTGTACGATCATTCCAACTGATACAAACACCAGCCTGGAACCTTGATATCGAAGCTTCGCGGTAGATTCAGGGCAGACGGGTGGTGTTAACTGAACTTTTCAGCATTGGGCTCCGCTATTTCGTGGGGGGGTTCATGTTGGAACTAGTTTTAAAGAGAAGACTGAAAATTGACTAAAATTCCTAGATTTCGGCTAACCGGTTTTTCTTCCAACAAACTGGTTTGATTTAACTAATTTGCATGGCAGCGAAGCCACGAAGTTTAGTTACATATAAGACGTGTTGGCGTGTGTTTCGTGATTACTCTGGTTTTATTATCAGTATTCCGTTGTGTCAGTGACATGGTTATTTCGGAATGTTATTTCTAATAAACCTTTTGTTTGTTGTCAAGTCGTGCATAACACCTCACTGAGAGGATTCCGAATCTCTTAAGATTTCTTGCCTTTGGGTCGGTTACAGTACACTTCAGATTGCGGAGGTATTACTACTGTTTCCGTAGCTGTTACAGTATACGGGCTAACCATTTTTCCAATATTCACTTTAGTACCTGGTAATTCCAGCTCATAATTTTAAAAATCTAAAGTGACTTTTCCTAGTCGTCTTTGAAAGTCAACACCAAGTATACAATGATACGGAAAGCAAGAATTGTCTGCTATGGTGAACATTTGTACAAAAGTCTTAGTACCCATTTTTATGTGTATCAGAATTGTGCCGTGAAATTTTAAATCCTCACCTGTAAGTGATTTTGCTGGAATGGCCAGTAATGTTGTATTTGGTCTTTTTAATTTAGCAAAAGTACTATGTGATATTATAGTATGACTAGAACTAGTGTCCCAAAGTGCCCAAGTACCCATTCAAAATAGAAATACACGAATTACGAAAGTGCCTGTATCAAGACCACCGATCGGCTTTGGCGCCAAGTATCCTTTTCTATTTGTTCATCAAGAGTAAAATTTTCTGTATATTGATTTGGCTTTCGACTCAGTTTTAGTTGAGATGTTTCCTCGACATCCATTTCATGAGTAGTTTGTCGAAAAGTCTTTTGCTGCGGTTGTTATAACGTCGAAATTTATGAGACATACTGTGACAAATTTTGTATTAGTATAGCAAATAAGTTAATGGCAGTGCAGCCGTTATACGACTAGCTATTTCAGCTGTGTGTGAAGCTTTATATTGGTATTTACAAAACTTACCGTTAAGTACTGTGTTCCATACATATGTTGCTTCATCGGTTACACAAAATGATTTATAGTAACGTTGCAACTCGCAATGTCTCCTAACTCTGTACAAAGCAGCGTTTCATCAAATGTAGCAACAGTTCCATGTTATATTATTAAGTTATATGAAGTGTTAGAGAAATCATGGCAACACCATTTGTATTTGCCCTGAAGTGGCTGTTTAGTTGACCACGTTGTTGGTGTTGTCTAACTCAAAATATTGCCTTTAAAATGATGTAGAACATTTGCTTGATAGTATTCTTCATATGGGACGGAGCTCAGTATTCATCCTTTACAGTACCTTTAGATGCAAAAAATCCTGTGTTAGTGCAAATGCTATGAGTGACAAAATACATTTATAAACGGGTATTTGGATTGGACCAGTTCTTGGTAAAAAAATTTTATTTCGTGTCATGCTACGTTCTCTGATGTAGGAGACACACAATGTACTGTTTTCGGTAAACCTATGGCGTGCCCGTTTTTGTGTTGTCACAAATTTGATATTCGACAATCCGCGCATTGCCTAACCTGATAGTTACTAAGTCAGGAGTAATTAAGATTAGTAGCTAATATGGTATTAGTAGTAATACTGCTATTTTAGCAAGTCTTAGTGTTTGATTAGTTGCAATTTCACATTGTTTAAGGAGACTTAAAGGTGTTAGCGATCCTACTAAGTAAATAAATTTAGTTTCTTTAAGCCTTTCGAGTTGATCGTTATGTGCATCATCATGTTTTAGTTTTTTCAGTAATTTGAATAGCATTTATATATCTTCGCTGCCCAGAAGAAGAACGCACGCGCTCCCTAGAAGGTGTTCTCGACGGTGTAATATACCTGCGCTATGAGTCTCGCATGCTAGCTCCTCGATAGTTTCGCCTACCTGTGTCCCGATAGTCACGCATGTTTGTGTTATCGTAATCTTGCCTACCGCGGGCTCCATAGTCTCGGAAATTGCTGTATGCCTCATAGTTACGATCGGATTTATAAGGACCAGCGTAACTATGACAAAAATTCTTCCTATGACAAAAATCATACCGCACGTTCCCAGTTGCCGGAGACCTCTTCCTATAATTCATGCGGCTATAATCTGTAACCTGGGATGGTCGCCTGTAGTTACCACCACCACGGTTTTGAGATCGAAAAAACCGTCTAGCCGTCGGTGAAGTTGTTCGATTTCTAAGCCATATTTAGCAGTCTCAACATTAGTTCGGTTGGTTTGGAAATTCACAGCCCCAATTAAATCAGTTTGAGAATCGAACTTAACTTGCTTAGTTTTATTATCACTGAGGTGCGATAGTAAAGTGACTTGACTATAGGCCAACTTAATCAAGGCTTGCATGATGTCGTCAAGCTTTAGTAGGGAATCAGAACTCATAGCACCTTAATAAGTTTCAGAATTAGTTACTAGTCGGGTTTGAGCCTCGTCTTTCTCAACTAACTTAATGGCTTCTTCAAGAGACTTAGGCTTTTTGGACAGTAGAAACTTTTTAAGCCGTGGTAGTGTAAGTACCTCAATGAAATAGTCACAAGCGAAGGAGTTTCTGGTATTAGCATCTAACCTGGGCCATGCTTCGCGTGCTAGGACCTTGATTGCTTGACCGAAGTCTGTAACAGATTCGCTAGTTAGCTGCTTCCTACTCATAAGTACATTAAGCCTGAACTTTTCACCCTCAGGTGCCTGTAGTGCATTACATAGTTCTCTAATAAGTGACGCATAGCTCCGCTTAGTTGGTTCAGGAAGATCCCTATAGTACTCAAGTGCAATGCTGCGTAAGTAAGCAGGTAGTACTTTAAATTTGCGAGCTTCATTAGGGTTATTTAAATTCGCGATGAGCTCAAACCGTTCATACCACTGCTTAAAATGTTCTCCTAGTTTGCAATAGTAAAAGGATAAGTCAGCCTGATACGAGGGCGGTGAAGTATACCGTCTATGTCTATGACTTGTTCTTGTAATGTAGCGACAATCTCATTAGTTTTTGTTTGAGTTTTGGGTACTGTGATATCTCAGCATTCTGATTTTCTAGAGGCCTTAACATACATTCAGTGCTATACTTAGGCGTAGTCGCAGTACCTGGCTGAGCCATTAGAATATGATTTAGCAGGTGATATGTGTTACTCTAGCGCACAATGTTTTGACCATCGTTCTCAGAACTCGACGCCTAGTACTTAGTGCTGACCTAGGTGCTCGGTGCCGGGGCGCTGTGAAATGGACAAGATTTGTAAGCAAAGTATTGATGAGCGAGTTCCGCACGACGGGAATAGAACGAGTACCGTTCGAAGAAATATAAAAGGAGCGAGGTCCGCTGGACGCAATAAGTATGAACGAGTTCCGTTCGAAGGAAAGTGAGCGAGTTCCGCTCTATGGCGTGTTCTGTGAACGAGTTCCGTTCGATGGCAACCGTAGGCGTCAGGAGAGCTTCCGACACAAACGACAAGGTGTGAGCAACAAAATCGACTTAAAGTGTCAGTGAGTAGCGCGCTAAGTTAGTAGTAAAGCACCCTAAGTAAGTAGTAACTGTAGTAGCTACGTAGTGGTTGGTAGTAGTGTACTGTTTTTCGCGGTAAACGCGTGGTTATGAAGCCTATCTAAGTCATAGATGTAGAGCTCAAAGTATGTCGTTTTATTTTATGGAGGTTGCCAGTGTGGCTGGGTTATAGTAGTCGTTTTAGTTTGAGGAAGTTGCAAGTGTAGCTGGGTTGCAAACGTATACCATGTACCAGTTTTTTGTTATTTTAGTGTTCTAAGTATACTAATTTAGGTAAGGAAGTTCACTGTGCAGTTGGGTTACTGTTTAAAAACTTTTTTCCTACTCCACAGTAAGAACTCCAAAAATGTAACACACGCCTTTACTTTTTACACATGTAGCAGCTGATCGACAACGTCGAAAACATTGTCATCTCGTAAATTTAAAAAATCTTGTTACCTATAAAATATAAATTAATAAATGAAAAGTAACAACATCACACCTTCTAGCCAGGTCTATTCACCGTTGTAGCCTACCCTGCCACAGTGTATTCCAGAAACTTTGTTCAATCAGTCGACTCGAGCATTCAAGTATAAACCACCAATATCGCCAACAACACCAAAAGCTATCCACCATATTTCAGTAACGCAACCGCTATTCATTAATACTGTGAATCGGCTGTTAATTTTCACATACTAATATAATATTTATTTCATAATGCAATATATATAACAATAGAAGAGCAGTCACAAAATATAAATGAGTAAATTGAAACTGAAAACGATTCGTATAGTGTGTAATAAATAGAACGTAAAGTTGTTCAGTAAACACAGAAGATTTAATGATGATACTGTTATGATAAGTAGTAAATCGTTTATTATCCTTCATTGGATGTCTCAGCTGTAAGGAATTTGCATTCAAAGTAAAGTTCATCATTGCGAGCCCAACCATTAAGAAATATCCTGACTGGAATACATTCCGCCCAGGCATGTAGCCAGAAATATCCCGTGGGGTGATGCTTCGAGATCCCCCACCGCATACCCACCACCCTATCTCCTCTCCGCCGTCCATGCCATTTTGCACCGACTCCCTCCCTACGTGCTGAAGGCGCGCGAAGCATTTTAAAAATGTGTTGCCACTGCTAATTGAATTCTGAGTAACGATTAGCCTGACGAAGAATTCCAACTGGCCAGAGTGGACGGTTTCGAAGGGGTCCGTTTCTGAGTTTTTTGGGTGGCAGGCATAACTGAACTTTGGCTGGAACGATTGACTCGCGCGATAGGTCATCCGGAAGCTTAAAATATCTATTTGTGCCCTTTTGTTAGACGCGAAAGCGGATTTCAGCTTTTTCGGGTCGTAAAAAAGGGCCGAAGGGCTCACGTAAGATCAAAAAGGGGTAGTCCGACAGAACATATTATTGGCAGCATCTCAACAACCGGCGGAGATATTTAGCCAACTTAAGATCATGTTGTCGAATTATTTGTGCTCTATTGCATACGGGATGCTGCTATTGTCATTATTTATGCTGCAGTGTAGGATTAATATGAGATTTCGAATGGGCTTATGAGACCCAAAATAAGCGAAAACGGCACAACCTCCGCAACAATTCGAGGTTTATAGTAGATGTTATTGACGTCAATTAGTAGAGCAATTTATCCCCTATATAGATGCACATTGTGAATCCCTGATACGCAATAAGCGGCTATATTTCCTCAACTATTCAAGAAACGCAAGCTGCATACGCTTCTCGGAATTACATATTCGATACTCACAATTCACTACATTGGTGATGACACAAGCTCGTATCATACATGCGCGAAGTCCGGGGTTCCAGTAGAAGATTACCGGTGCCGAATTATCGGCCAAAATTCGGCGTGGGGGCGAAGGTGGTGCCTCAGGGTATCAAGCAACCTCTCAAGGGGGATCGGGGCGCAGCCCGAGAGGAGTACAAGCCTCAGGGGCTCGGGGTTAATGCGCCCTCACTTCCTACAACCCTGCATGATTAAGGCAAAATTGGCTGAAAAAGAATATTATGAGTACCTACGTCTCCCTGTATCCGGTCCTTGTCTCAACTTCAAAAAATTAAGAAAATTTAGTTTCGTTGCATATAGTTGTTTAGCAGCAATAGCATGCAGAAAAATGAGTTACCCATCGAACGCGCGAAAATTAATTTACGTCTCAGGTTCAAAAAATTTCACCCACAACAAATCTGTATCACCTCGGCTATACTTCGAAATTCTGCCTCTAAAGCCACGGCCTGGATTCATTCAACAAACACGGCTTTGATCATTGTTTTTGAAAATGATCAATGATCCATGCATACTAACTGCACTTTGATCAATGCCTACTTCGGTATATCGAAATTTTGCAAATATAATGCAGTACCCAACTTTCAGTTTAACTCAAATCCCGTAGCCATTAGAGAGGATAGTTTTTAACGATAGTCTATTCTGCTTTGTCGAAATTATACAAATATAATCTTATCTTGTGTTTTTAATTTAACTCAGGTCACATAGCCTAAAGAAAATAGCCTTTAACTGACATACATCTTTAGTGGTAGATCGAAATTTTATAAATGTAATCCAAAACTTAGCCTTTCAGGCTCCCCATGTTACGTTCTTGCAAAATTCAAATAACAGAAAAATTGCTTGGATCGCCTTATGGTGAAACTTAGTTACTATAATAGCGGCAGTCCTCTGCCCGCGCTTATCATGCTACGTCCTTGCAAACATAAGACAACAATGAAAAAATTGCGGGAAACTCCGCTGCTGTAATAGCGGGGTGCTCCTGGCCGAGATCCTCATGTTACGTTCATGCAAAATCCTGATAACATCAGAAAAATTGTGGGGATCGCCTTACGGCGAAACTCCGCTGCTATAATAGCGGAAGGATCCTGACCGCGCTCCTCATGTTACGCCCTTGCAAAAATCAGATACATTAGAAAAATTGCGGGGATCGCCGTACGGCGAAACTCCGCTGCTATAATAGCGGGGGTCTTTTGAGCGAGCTCCTCATGTTACGTACTTGCAAAAATCAGATACATTAGAAAAATTGCGTGGTTCGCCTTACGGCAAAACTCTGCTGCTATAATAGCGGAAGGATCCTGGCCGCGCTCCTCATGTTACGCCCTTGCAGAAATCAGATACATTAGAAAAATTGCAGGGATCGCCTTACGGTGAAATTCCGCTGCTATAATAGGGGGAGTCTCCTGCCCGCGCTTATTATGCTACGTCTTGCAAAAATAAGATAACATCAGAAAAATTGCGGGGTTCGCCTTACGGCAAAACTCTGCTGCTATAATAGCGGGAGTCTCCTGCCCGCGCTTATCATGCTACGTCCTTGCAAACACAAGACAACATTGAAAAATTGCGGGGTTCGCCTTAATGCGAAACACCACTGCTATAATAGCGGGGTCCCCTGGCCGCGCTCCCCATGTTACGTTCTTGCAAAATTCAAATAACAGAAAAATTGCTTGGATCGCCTTATGCGGAAACTTAGTTGCTATAATAGCGGCAGCCTCCTGCCCGCGCTTATCGTGCTACGTCCTTGCAAACATGAGACAACATTGAAAAATTGCGGGGTTCGCCTTACGGCGAAACACCACTGCTATAATAGCGGGAGTCCCCTGGCCGCGCTCCTCATGTTACGTTCTTGCAAAATTCAAATAACACAAAAATTGCTTAGATCGCCTTATGGTGAAACTTAGTTACTATAATAGCGGCAGTCCTCTGCCCGCGCTTATCATGCTACGTCCTTGCAAACATAACACAATATTGAAAAATTACGGGGTTCGCCTTCCGGCGAAACACCACTGCTATAATAGCGGGGGTCCCCTGTTCGCGCTCCTCATGTTACGTTCTTGCAAAATTCAAATAACAGAAAAATTGCTTGGATCGCCTTATGGGGAAACTTAGTTGCTATAATAGCAGCAGCCTCCTGCCCGCGCTTATCATGCTACGTCCTTGCAAACATGAGACAACAATGAAAAAATTGCGGGAAACTCCGCTGCTGTAATAGCGCGGTGCTCCTGGCCGAGATCCTCATGTTACGTTCTTGCAAAATCCTGATAACATCAGAAAAATTGTGGGGATCGCCTTACGGCGAAACTCCGCTGCTATAATAGGGGGAGTCTCCTGCCCGCGCTTATTATGCTACGTCTTGCAAAAATAAGATAACATCAGAAAATTTGCGGGGTTCGCCTTACGGCAAAACTCTGCTGCTATAATAGCGGGAGTCTCCTGCCCGCGCTTATCATGCTACATCCTTGCAAACACAAGACAACATTGAAAAATTGCGGGGTTCGCCTTACGGCAAAACTCTGCTGCTATAATAGCGGAAACATCCTGGCCGCGCTCCTCATGTTACGTACTTGCAAAAATCAGATACATTAGAAAAATTGCGGGGTTCGCCTTACGGCAAAACTCTGCTGCTATAATAGCGGAAGGATCCTGGCCGCGCTCCTCATGTTACGCCCTTGCAGAAATCAGATACATTAGAAAAATTGCGGGGATCGCCTTACGGTGAAACTCCGCTGCTATAATAGGGGGAGTCTCCTGCCGCGCTTATTATGCTACGTCTTGCAAAAATAAGATAACATCAGAAAAATTGCGGGGTTCGCCTTACGGCAAAACTCTGCTGCTATAATAGCGGGAGTCTCCTGCCCGCGCTTATCATGCTACGTCCTTGCAAACACAAGACAACATTGAAAAATTGCGGGGTTCGCCTTAATGCGAAACACCACTGCTATAATAGCGGGGGTCCCCTGGCCGCGCTCCCCATATTACGTTCTTGCAAAATTCAAATAACAGAAAAATTGCTTGGATCGCCTTATGGTGAAACTTAGTTACTATAACAGCGGCAGTCCTCTGCCCGCGCTTATCATGCTACGTCCTTGCAAACATAAGACAACAATGAAAAAATTGGGGGAAATTCCGCTACTGCAATAGCGGGGTGCTCCTGGCCGAGATCCTCATGTTACGTTCTTGCAAAATCCAGATAACATCAGAAAAATTGTGGAGATTGCCTTACGGCGAAACTCCGCTGCTATAATAGCGGAAGGATCCTGGCCGCGCTCCTCATGTTACGCCCTTGCAGAAATCAGATAACATCAGAAAAATTGCGGGGTTCGCCTTACGGCAAAACTCTGCTGCTATAATAGCGGGAGTCTCCTGCCCGCGCTTATCATGCTACGTCCTTGCAAACACAAGACAACATTGAAAAATTGCGGATTTCGCCTACGACGAAACACCACTGCTATAATAGCGGGGGTCCCCTGGCCGCGCTCCTCATATTACGTTCTTGCAAAAATCAGATAATATTAGAAACATTGCGGGGATCGCCTTACGGCGAAACTCCGCTGCTATAATAGCGGAAGGATCCTGGCCGCGATCTTCATGTTACGCCCTTGCAAAAATCAGATACATTAGAAAAATTGCAGGGGTCGCCTTACGGTGAAACTTAGTTGCTATAATAGCGGGAGTCTCCTGCCCGCGCTTATTATGCTACGTCTTGCAAAAATCAGATAACATCAGAAAAATTGCGGGGTTCGCCTTACGGCAAAACTCTGCTGCTATAATAGCGGGAGTCTCATGCCTGCGCTTATCATGCTACGTCCTTGCAAACATAAGACAACATTGAAAAATTGTGGGGTTCGCCTTACGGCGAAACACCACTGCTATACTAGCGGGGGTCCCCTGGCCGCGCTCCTCATGTTACGTTCTTGCAAAATTCAAATAACAGAAAAATTGCTTGGATCGCCTTATGGTGAAACTTAGTTACTATAATAGCGGCAGTCTCCTGCCCGCGCTTATCATGCTACGTCCTTGCAACCATAAGACAACAATGAAAAAATTGCTGGAAACTCCGCTGCTGTAATAGCGGGGTGCTCCTGGCCGAGATCCTCATGTTACGTTCTTGCAAAATCCAGATAACATCAAAAAATTGTGGGGATCGCCTTACGGCGAAACTCCGCTGCTATAATAGCGGAAGCATCCTGGCCGCGCTCCTCATGTTAAGCCCTTGCAAAAATAAGATACATTAGAAAAATTGCGGGCATCGCCTTACGGCGAAACTCCGCTGCTATAATAGCGGGGGTCTTTTGAGCGAGCTCCTCATGTTACGTCCTTGCAAAAATCAGATAACAGAAAAATTGCATGGATCGCCTTATGGTGAAACTGAGTTGCTATAATAGCGGGAGTCTACTGCCCGCGCTTATTATGCTACGTCTTGCAAAAATCAGGTAACCTCAGAAAAATTGCAGGGTTCGCCTTACGGCGAAACTCCGCTGCTATAATAGCGGTGGGCGGGGGTTTTTTGAGCGAACTCCTCATGTTACGTCCTTGCAAAAATCAGATAACAGAAAAATTGCTTGGATCGCCTTATGGTGAAACTTAGTTGCTATAATAGCGGGAGTATCATGCCCGCGCTTATCATGTTACGTCCTTGCAAGCATAAGACAACATTGAAAAATTGCGGGGTTCGCCTTACGGCGAAACACCACTGCTATAATAGCGGGGGTCCCCTGGCCGCGCTCCTCATGTTACGTTCTTGCAAAAATCAGATAACATTTGAAAAATTGCGGGTATCGCCTTACGTCGACCGCTGGTATAATTGCGGGAGGCTCTTGGCCCCGCTTATCATGCTACGTCCTTGCAAACATAAGACAACATTGAAAAATTGCGGGGTTCGCCTTACGGCGAAACACCACTGCTATAATAGCGGGGGTCCCCTGGCCGCGCTCCTCATGTTACGTTCTTGCAAAAATCAGATATTAGAAAAATTGCGGGGATCGCTTTACGGCGAAACTCCGTTGCTATAATAGTGGGGGTCTTCTGGCCGCGCTCCTCATGTTACGTTCTTGCAAAAATCAGATAACAGAAAAATTGCGGGGTTCGCCTTACGGCAAAACTCTGCTGCTATTATAGCGGGGTCTTCTGGCCGCGCTCCTCATGTTACGTCCTTGCAAACATAAGACAACATTGAAAAATTGTGGGATTGGCCTTACGGAGAAACTCCGCTGCTATAATAGCGGGAGTATCCAGGCTGCGCTGCTCCCATTACGTTCTTGCAAAAATCAGATAACATTATACAAATTGCGGGGATCGCCTTACGGTGAAATTTAGTTGCTATAATAGCGGGAGTCTCCTGCCCGCGCTTATCATGCTACGTCCTTGCAAAAATGAGATGACATTGAAAAAATTGCGGGGTTCGCCTTACGGCAAAACACCACTGCTATAATAGCGGGGCGCGCTCCTCAGGTTACGTTCTTGCAAAAATCAGATAATATTAGAAAAATTGCGGGGATCGCCTTGCGGTGAAACTTCGTTGCTATAATAGGGGGAGTCTCCTGCCCGCGCTTATTATGCTACGTCTTGCAAAAATCAGATAACATCAGAAAAATTGCGGGGTTCGCCTTACGGCAAAACTCTGCTGCTATAATAGCGGGAGTCTCATGCCTGCGCTTATCATGCTACGTCCTTGCAAACATAAGACAACATTGAAAAATTGTGGGGTTCGCCTTACGGCGAAACACCACTGCTATACTAGCGGGGGTCCCCTGGCCGCGCTCCTCATGTTACGTTCTTGCAAAATTCAAATAACAGAAAAATTGCTTGGATCGCCTTATGGTGAAACTTAGTTACTATAATAGCGGCAGTCTCCTGCCCGCGCTTATCATGCTACGTCCTTGCAACCATAAGACAACAATGAAAAAATTGCTGGAAACTCCGCTGCTGTAATAGCGGGGTGCTCCTGGCCGAGATCCTCATGTTACGTTCTGCAAAATCCAGATAACATCAAAAAAGTTGTGGGGATCGCCTTACGGCGAAACTCCGCTGCTATAATAGCGGAAGCATCCTGGCCGCGCTCCTCATGTTAAGCCCTTGCAAAAATAAGATACATAGAAAAATTGCGGGCATCGCCTTACGGCGAAACTCCGCTGCTATAATAGCGGGGGTCTTTTGAGCGAGCTCCTCATGTTACGTCCTTGCAAAAATCAGATAACAGAAAAATTGCATGGATCGCCTTATGGTGAAACTGAGTTGCTATAATAGCGGGAGTCTACTGCCCGCGCTTATTATGCTACGTCTTGCAAAATCAGGTAACCTCAGAAAAATTGCAGGGTTCGCCTTACGGCGAAACTCCGCTGCTATAATAGCGGTGGGCGGGGGTTTTTTGAGCGAACTCCTCATGTTACGTCCTTGCAAAAATCAGATAACAGAAAAATTGCTTGGATCGCCTTATGGTGAAACTTAGTTGCTATAATAGCGGGAGTATCATGCCCGCGCTTATCATGTTACGTCCTTGCAAGCATAAGACAACATTGAAAAATTGCGGGGTTCGCCTTACGGCGAAACACCACTGCTATAATAGCGGGGGTCCCCTGGCCGCGCTCCTCATGTTACGTTCTTGCAAAAATCAGATAACATTTGAAAAATTGCAGGTATCGCCTTACGTCGACCGCTGGTATAATTGCGGGAGGCTCTTGGCCCCGCTTATCATGCTACGTCCTTGCAAACATAAGACAACATTGAAAAATTGCGGGGTTCGCCTTACGGCGAAACACCACTGCTATAATAGCGGGGGTCCCCTGGCCGCGCTCCTCATGTTACGTTCTTGCAAAAATCAGATATTAGAAAAATTGCGGGGATCGCTTTACGGCGAAACTCCGTTGCTATAATAGTGGGGGTCTTCTGGCCGCGCTCCTCATGTTACGTTCTTGCAAAAATCAGATAACAGAAAAATTGAGGGGATCGCCTTACGGCAAAACTCTGCTGCTATAATAGCGAGAGGCTCCTGGTCGCGCTTATCATGCTACGTCCTTGCAAACATAAGACAACATTGAAAAATTGCGGGGTTCGCCTTTACGGCGAAACTCCGCTGCTATAATAGCGGCAGGATCCTGGCCGCGCTCCTCAGGTTACGTTCTTGCAAAAATCAGATAATATTATAAAAATTGCGGGGATCGCCTTACGGTGAAACTTCGTTGCTATAATAGCGGGAGTCTCCTGCTCGCGCTTATCATGCTACGTCCTTGCAAACATAAGACAACATTGAAAAATTGCGGGGTTCGCCTTACGGCAAAACACCACTGCTATAATAGCGGGGCGCGCTCCTCAGGTTACGTTCTTGCAAAAATCAGATAATATTAGAAAAATTGCGGGGATCGCCTTACGGTGAAACTTCGTTGCTATAATAGGGGGAGTCTCCTGCCCGCGCTTATTATGCTACGTCTTGCAAAAATCAGATAACATCAGAAAAATTGCGGGGTTCGCCTTACGGCAAAACTCTGCTGCTATAATAGCGGGAGTCTCCTGCCCGCGCTCCTCATGTTACGTTCTTGCAAAAATCAGATAATATTAGAAACATTGCGGGGATCGCCTTACGGCGAAACTCCGCTGCTATAATAGCGGAAGGATCCTGGCCGCGCTCCTCATGTTACGCCCTTGCAAAATCAGATAACATCAGAAAAATTGCGGGGTTCGCCTTACGGCAAAACTCTGCTGCTATAATAGCCAGAGTCTCTTGCCTGCGCTTATCATGCTACATCCTTGCAAACATAAGACAACATTGAAAAATTGCGGGGTTCGCCTCACGGCGAAACACCACTGCTATAATAGCGGGGTCCCCTGGCCGCGCTCCTCATGTTACGCCCTTGCAAAATCAGATAACATCAGAAAAATTGCGGGGTTCGCCTTACGGCAAAACTCTGCTGCTATAATAGCCAGAGTCTCTTGCCTTCGCTTATCATGCTACATCCTTGCAAACATAAGACAACATTGAAAAATTGCGGGGTTCGCCTCACGGCGAAACACCACTGCTATAATAGCGGGGTCCCCTGGCCGCGCTCCTCATGTTACGTTCTTGCAAAATTCAAATCACAGAAAAATTGCTTGGATCGCCTTATGGTTAAACTTAGTTACTGTAATAGCGGCAGACTCCTGCCCGCGCTAATGATGCTACGTCCTTCCAAACATAAGACAACAATGAAAAAATTGCGGGAAACTCCGGTGCTGTAATAGTGTACTAGGACCAGTTCTCATCCTAAGGGATCCCAGCTGCACCACTATTCTACCTAGCGTGTGGTGCCCGGACAACCCCGGCTTCCATGACTCCCCAGTGATCGATGCGATGACCTAAGGGTACCGCTTAGCTTAGCAGGCTGCCGGCGGGTTAACCAGGGTGTTCGGCCTGGCCCCTATATCAGCCCACGTATCTAGCAGTATGAAGGTCCCCCGAGGGAGAGTCAACCCTTAAGCCTGCTCACAGGTAATAAGGCTGACTCGCCTTTCCCTCATAATCCACTTAATTCCCTAAGCGGGGTTCTATGATCCTAGTGTGGCCTGAGTAAAATTCCCCATTTGGTCGTGCCTGAATGTAGAATCCTAAAGACTAGTGGGTGTACGGTCATGATCCCAACAGCACCACCGTTGTGGATGTGGCTCCTTACGACATTCCCTGTTCTACTCCTAGCAGATTTTACCTAATACCTAAAACAACACCAGGGCACTGAGGCGAGGGCCCCAGTCCCTTGAAATCAAAGCTTGGACCTAAAGATTAGTAGAAGTCCCAGTATTACGATGTGATGGGTGCCTATCTCTAATGCTCGTGCGGGCGGTGCCAGGAAACAAGCTATTCGACGAGATGGCTGGCGGTACGGGTTGCGACAGAGAGAAGTTCTTGACAGTTCAGGCGTACATCGGTGCCATGCAGGTTGGAACGAGGGAGAATGTTTAGCACTTAAGCGGCGAACTGCGCAATGCTCACACCAGCGAAGCTAAGCTGAAAAAGGGGGCAACATTGATCACTCTCGATTTTCTACGGCACTGAATTCGTCTTTACTTATTGTCTGATCGCCATTGGAACTTAAAATTTTCTAGGAAACGTGATTCATTAGCACAATGTTGCGAGCTGCTACAGGAAATTGAACACGGTTCAGCTGGTTTACTATTTGAACCACATTTTTATATTTTGCACACTCCACGAATATGAATGCCACCCAATCGAGGTGCACAACAACTTATGTACATCATTCATGTTACAATGAAAATCTTGATTCGGGTACCCTGCAAGGTACCCTGAGGTACACGCTAACTTTCGTTTACCCAGTAAGTAGAGCCCAGTAAATTTTGACGAAAACTATGCTGATTTCAAACGACCTAGTTAATTATTTAAATTTTTGCTTTGTAGCAGTCCGAACTCTACATGAAAACGAGGCCGGAGGTTCAAAATTTTGGTACAGTTTTGACGGCGACTGGAGTGGCCTGCGACCCGACCGACTAATTCGAAACTCGCTCCAAGAGTGCTCCGGGAGTAGGTGCCGACGTGGATTCTCCCCGTAGTTGCACGGTTAGAAAAACCCCATCCCACCAAGGTCTAATGCCATTTAGCTCACCGCCAGCTCCAGTCCCCGTCTCGTTCTATGCTCCACTAAGGAGACTCTCAAAAATTTGTCAGGTCCGCAGTCGTTTGCATCGCACATTGACCAAAAGCGATGGGATCACAGCGAACGAATGGGGATTCGACGCTGCAGCTCGATTTCGTATTAACGGGGGACAACTCGTGTTCCCCACGGATGCAAACGGCCGCGTCCTCAGTATTACTCTCGTGACCCTTTGCAAATTTTAGCTGGATCCTTTTTCTTTGAAGCAACTCTTAACCAAGTCTTAGAAATTTGATTATTCTTGCTTGGAAAGTAATTTTGCTCGCTGCCCGATGCCTTAAAGTAAATTTTGACTAATACTGCTTAGGAAAGAACGAAAAATATTGCCATTTTTCTTTGAACGAAATTTTGGTCACTCCTCGGACCTGTAAACAAAAAGGAGGCGTCCGAGGAGCGGGGAACCAGTCGAGATAAACGAGAGCGTGAAATTTGATCGATTTTAGGGGAGTTACGCGAATTTTGACGGGTCCGGACCTTACGGGCGCGCGGAGCATCCTTCCCACACTCCAGCGTCCCCAAGGACGGCCCTTGGTAAATGAAAGAAAAGCGAGGACCAATGAAGCCTCTACAACATGGGGGCACGGCGAGAAGACTCACCCTGGCCCGCATCGAAAAGTGAGAAAACCCCAAAGCAAAAAAGCGCGAAAACTTAAAAACCTTTTTTTGAAAGTGTGGCGACAACCGCCAAATCTGAAAACCTACAACTCCGACTGGCTCCGATCGGGAATCGAGCAGTCTCTTTTATACTTTGGCTCTACCCCCTTCCCCCCTTTCTTTTTGGTCTTGGTCGACGTGTGTCACAAAACTAATGACTAAAATTAAATCCTAAAATTCTCCAACACCTTAAGTAAGTAGACTTTAAGTGCAAAACAGACACAAATGGACTACAACATAGCGGTAAAATTTACAAACAACGCCGACTTGTAGATAGGAAATTAATGACACCCAACGTGCCAATAACAACAAATTGGTCTGCTACTAACAATACGACGAATGCCCATAGCTGTGCCTGCTTGCTGTGTGTCGCCAAGGGCTAGTAAACAACAACTAAACCTCGCGCTGGTCGGCGCGAGGCTTACAGCTTTATAGAATATAAAAGCACTTTAGGCGCTGTATATAGTTTGGAATTTTCTTTCTTTTATATTTCAGGAACGGAAAGAAGTAGGTGGCCGGGGGCGGGATCATATCCATGCCCTGGTTGGTCGCCTGCTTATGAGAACCCCCATTTTAATGTAGATCCCTTAGGTGGCCTGTCAAAGGCAGTTAAATCCGTGCACGATAGACAAAATTTGGGTCCCAACTAGGTTATGGGGACCCCGTGGAGTTCCGTTGGGGCGGGTGGCCCGGTTTTCAGTGGGATAGTTAGTAGAGGACCCCTTTAAGGTACAGGGCTTGAAAAATCGGGGAGTTTTGGTTTCTGACGTAGGGATTTAGGGCCCTAAAGTGTGAGAGTTTAAACTCTAGGTTAGGAGTCCCTAAGTACTTACGGGTTGGGAGTAAGTTGACCCGAACGCGTAATTTTGAATCCCTATAGAGTCCTGATGATAATTTAATGCCCCCCTTTTGTTGGAAATCTCTAAAAAACCCCGAAATATCAATTTACTGATACCCCTATGAAAATGAAACTCTTGTCATATTAGGACGAATTTATCGCTCTCCTCATGTATTCAAATATTCCTCAATATACATACCAGAACTACTTCAGTTTCCTGCGTGTCAGGACAGGTCCCAGAGATCCGAACAAAACTCCCGTTCAAACTTTGATAAAGATCCTGCAATACACCTCGGCCCATCCTGACACACAGGGATATATATATATATATATATATATAATTTCCATCCATTGTAACCGGGCAACGGCAATATAAATGTAAGTATACGTATATACATATGTTAGGTAAGGACGCGCACCGGGATCGACTTTAGGGCACCAAATCAACAAAGTTTGTTAAATCAGATTGTGATAAAACGCGAAATCTCTCCCCCTTTTCCCCGGCCGATACGACTACGCATCCGTACCATTTTCTAACTGCGATACATACAAACAATAATACAGCACAATTTTTTCTAACTATAACAACAGTCCTGGGGATCGACCGGACACCTCCACAACAAAATTTTGATTCAGTTTTAGGTGCGAAACCACCCCGCGCACCCCGGGCTGGTGGAGCGTGATAACACATTTATACGATAAAATACAGTATTTATTTTATTCATTAACACAATTATAAAATGACACACCAATACATCCCTAGTTCACGCTCCACCGGTATCCGATCGCCCGTTATTCATTGAATTCTGAGCCCTTTATGGCCCGATTTTGAATGTTTAAAGTTCCGCGTAGAAACTCGGGCTGTTACATCTCTTAAAATTTTCTGGATTTTATAGACTCCTTACTTATGGTAGTAAGCTAAATTTGTTGAGATATGAAAAAGAAAGTGAAAATTTTGCGTGATTAATTCCATGTGATGTACAGCCCTTGATTTCAATTAGGTAAAATTTGTATGAAATTTGAAAATTTAGCCCGTTTGACCTTAAAATTACCGTAAATTTCGAGAATTTTCCAAAAATTTAGCCCGTTTGGGCATAAAATTACAATAAATTTCGAAAATTTTCAAAGAATTTCCCAAAAATTTGTTAAAATTTGTTAAAATTTGCTAAAACGAGGGCAGAAGGACGATCAATTTGTTTGGTTATCACCAAAAACGCGTCCCTTCTCACTTTATTTTCGGTAGTTTTGGAAGTTTTCTATTATGGGTTGTAATATTTTATGATAATTTGTGTTGTTTTGAGTCTTTGAAAGTATTTTTTCGAGAACACTTATCTATTGTTCGTGCAATCGATATACTGCTCCTTGGCACACATAATATGAATCATCTATATATACAGTTGAATATTATTATGATATTGAGCACGTACCTCCACATTGGGGTCAGGTTTGAAAATAGATCCATTATTTATTTTCGGGTAACTCCCAGGAAATGGTCCGGCCGCCGGGGTGCCTATTCCCAGAAGTTCCCATAATTTTGAAGTTTCGGTAGTTTTGTCGGATAATTCCTAATTGGGTTTCGCTCAATTTGTTCTAATTTTGGTAGTAGATACTATTACGACCAGGTTATTTAGGAGCTACCTAGACCACGCGCACTACTTCGTTTGATTATCTTGATTTGTATAGGAGTTGTACTTTATTCGTAACTAATTTTCCCAACGTGTGGTCATTCAGAAATGATTTGTTCCGTCCGTATTACTCAGTTGTATAACCTGGATTTGTCTTGTCTTGCTTGCTCTACGTGGTCCTACTGCTTATTCACTATCAATTATTCCCTACTTATGTCACACGGTTTGCTGTCGCTCGCCCTACTTCCCATTCTTATCCTTTACTTAAGTTCTCGTAAAAACTCGCACACAGTTGTTTAATTCTTTAGCAATCCGCGCGTTACTTCCCTTATCGCGCTCGCTTACCGCATTAGGCGGCCGAGTTCGGCATCGCGCACTAGCTGGCTAACCCACTCCCGCAAATTTCGCAAGCAGTACTTGGAGACCATTGGTTCCTCGAATTGTGGGCGCTCTTGCCACTCCATATGCGGTTCGTCTCGTTCCCAGGCGTCCGCGGCGTTGAAAGCGATTGGCCAGTTCGGGAAGTAGACATTGTGGAATGCATCGTGCTGTTGCCGATGGTTAGCGACTATGCGTTTGAATTCGACCGTCCAAGACATTGCGTCTTGGTTAGTCGCGGCCCATCGGGGTATTGGCGGTGCGACAATCACGGGCGTGCGCGCTGGTACTCGCCGTGATAGCATTCCCAGATGGCATTTGATCTTCTTGAAGGCTGCGTTTGGGTTGGTCGCATGGAGCTGCTCCAGTTGCGCCTTCCGGTAGATGTATTGGTAACCTCCAAGTAAGATGACGCATTTAGTCAGTGGCGTCAAGACGGCGCTGGCGAGCTGGATCATGCGTGGTGCCAGGCCATGCGCAAACTAGCCACTTATGGTCGTTGGCTATTTCCAGCAGCGGCAGCGGGAGTGCGTCACCCATGATGATGACGTGCGGCCAGCAAGCGTACCCAGAAGTGCGGTACTCACGCACCTCCTCCAAGAGCCGTCCCATGACGTTGTGGCAGTATCTGAGTTGTTCACCTTGCCGCAGTTGCTGGATTGTACGTCCGACGCCCCAGAAGGTATCAGTCGTTACCTCCAGGAGCGGTCGGTTGCCCGTGAGATGCAAGATCCGCGCGTAACTAGGGATGTTGAATTTGCGGAGCAATATCGGGCGCATGATGTGTTCCAGCAACGGTTTGAGCCGGGCGCTTGTTATATTGTCAACCAGTTCGTCCTTCAGCGCCCGGGCCCTCGCCTTTATTTGCAGCGGCGTCCCAACCATGTCCATTAGTTCTTTGGCCGCTTCCATCAGGCCAAGCACAAGGAGCACCCGTACCTGGTAATGTTGTTCAACGGTTGGACCCGCCGTACCATCGTAATGAAAGGGCGTTGGAGCTTCGTGCATGTTGGAGAGCTCCGGCCACTCGGTGCCGTGCGACAAGAATGGAACGTACGGCTGCGTCAAGTCGACCTGGTACGTTGGAATGATAGGCAGGCGGTACGTAGTGGCTTCGGGCGGGGCGTAGGGCCCAGTTGTTGACAACCGTCGGGTTGGACCGGCTTCGGAGCGTCTAGTGGCGTTGCCATTGCGTTGCCGAACGCTATGGCCCACCTCACTGTCACTGCGTCGCCGGACGCTGTTGTCATCCTTGTTGTGTTCACCGCATTGCCGAACGCTGTTGTCCATCTGTAATAATATAACCTTTACAGGTTTCGTCTCTTTTCACAACAGTCGGTTTGCGCTATGCATACTAGTGTAATTAAATACAATGGCTTGCGTGGTCTCTAACTCTATCCTTGATTTTCTTGCTCGCGTCCGCAGACGGAATCTTCTATGCCCTAAAGGGTTGCGTTTTCTACTGTTCTAGGGTGTTCTATGACTTCTCACTGGTTACCTGCTTTCTTTTGGCTGGCGGTACCTACGTGCAAACAAGTTCCCCTCTAAGTCCTATTCTTCTTCTTCTTTGTCGCCTCTGCGTTGTTCGCCGAGGCGAAAAAGTCCCGTGCAGCGAACGTAGTGGCCCACCCAGTTGACCAGTTCCGCATGATAAGCGGGCGCTACCACTGGCTCAGCCCATCGCTGGCGATCCTCACCCCGGTTGAACGGTCCGACCGTATCCCAGGCTTCGGGTGTCATTAAGGGTGTCGACCACGTAGGCATGATGACGTTTCGGAGCGCTTGGTGGTCTGCGGTAAGGCGCAGTTTTCGAGTACGCAGTTCCGTCGCCCATGCTTCGCTGGTATAGTTCGTAGCGTTCCACTGCGGTGGCGGCGGAGCGATATAGACGGCCGCATTTTCCCGGAGGCGCCGTTCGAGCACCTCCAGTTTCCGCTTAATGCGCTTGGTGAACGCACTGGGCGAATAGACCTTGCGGTCGGCCTGCCACAGTTTGCCATAGCCGCCGAGGACAATTACGCAGTCCGTTTGTGGCGTAACGAAGGCGTTGGCCCACTGTATCAAGTCGGCCATCTCCATGCGTGGCCACGCGAACACCAGCCAGTTATGCTGGTCGGCGACGTTGAGGAGCGGCAGTGCTCGTTCGTCGCCCACAACGACGACTTGGGGCCATCGCACGAGGCCATCCCGATGGTATGCTCGGATTTCCTCGAGCAGGCGACCCGTCACGTTGTGGAACGTGCGGCCGCAACAATAGTCAATGTGGATGGCGCTAGTTCCCCAGAAGTCGTCGAGCGAGGCGTTGAATAGAAGCCGGTCGTCAGTGGCCTCTAGTTCCTCCGCATATTCAGGCATGCTGAATTTGGCCAGTAGTATTGGCCGCATGACATGCGGGTAGTAAGATTTTAGCATGCACCGTCTCTTCATCGGTAGGCGGCGATGGAGTGCGATGCTACGAAGTTGTAGCTCGGTTGGGCTGATGTTCGCCTCGGCCAACTCCTTTGCGGCGTTGTTGTAACCCAGCAGCTCCAGGACGCTGAGATGAAAATGCTCAGACACGCTGGACAGACGCCGCCCGTTGTGTTCGAACTTGTCGAGCGTCGTTGTCTCGTTGGCAAGCATTGGCCGGCGGGTCCCTTTGGAGGCGAAGTTTTCCCCGCGCGATCCTGGTGGAGCTTGATAGAGAGGTACCGTCGGATAGACGCCGCCGCCGCAAACCATCGGAACGTGCCGCACGCCTTTTGGTAGCATTGGCATCTGGATGTCGTTGGCACTGTAGCTTCGTCGCATCTATAATGTGTATACCGAAATAAGTCTAAGTGTAAAGATAGTCTTATTTACCTGTGAATGTATTCCTGATCCCCTCTTCTACCCCCCTTTTTGTTGGCCTGTCGATGCTTACTTGTGTTGAAGTACGTGCGAGTATGATTAGGATTAGTCCACTCGTAGGTCAGGATCGTCCGAGTCGGACTCTTCATAGGGTGGTGGTCGGGGTGTTCGTCGTCGCCAAGCTGCAGGGTGTAATTCCTGGCTAGAAGGATATCGGGGAAATGAGGTCGGTGGCTGGGTCCCACCTGGCGAGCGTCCTTCCATTAAAAGTTGTCGTGGGGTTGGTGTTGGTGCACTTGTCATTGAAGTGGTGACAGTGGTGGATTGTGTGCGTGTAGTAGAGGCTAGTCTAGTTGATGTTCCTGCTGCTTCAGTGATGGTCGTCCCTGGTTCCTGGAAAGTTACACGTCTATGTCTGCGTAGGGCGTCTCCTACCTCTTCGTCTGATGCTGCGCCGTATGGCCTAAAGACCCGATCCCTGGCCTGGCGATGTAGTAAGTGTCTGGTTGGGACCGTCGCATGAGTCGTACTAAGGCGTATTATTCCTGAGGAGGTAGTAGCAGCAGTAGTGGGGTGTACCTGCTCTGTGATGGTTACCGTGGATGGTCCTGGCTGGTCAGTGGTGCCAGACTGGGTGGTCAAACCTCCTCGTGTTGATACAACTTGTTTCCGTTGCGTGGCCCGTCCAACAAGTGCCTTTCCTCGTTCTTCTGTCGATGCTCGTGTGCGGGGATAGGTATCTAAGGTTACCGCGCGGACGATTCCCATTCGGGGTGCTGGTGGTTCGCTGCTTGATTCCGCAAGTGTAAATTCGCTTAGTGAGTCGGAGGTTCCCGGTTGCGTAGTAGGCGTTCTAGAACTACTGCTGGACGTCTCTTGTCCTACTTGACCGCGTCGTTCAGCTGAAGAGGGGTCCTGCGATGTCTGGCTAGTTAGCTCGTCGTCTGCTTCAGCTGCTCTCACGTCCGCCGTGGTGTCCTCGCCGGATGTCTCTGATAAATAGCTGGACATTGGTGACCCTGGTGGTTGAGTAAAAGCCACCTCGCGGAAAACGTATTGATGGGGAGACATAGGTCTGTCGGCAGCTGCTGGTGGAGCGCTATAAGGACGTATTGTGGTATAGTCCCCTACGGTTTGGGTTGACATTTCCATTGGTACCCGCAGCCGCGATGCCATAATATGTTCAGCTGGTCGTGATTGAAATAACGGATGGTCCTGAGCAGCGAGCATAATTGCATAGCGTAGGTCTCCTGAAGTGTATGGACCAGGTACGACGATTCCACCTGAAGCTCCTCGAGGTGTAGTGGACAGCGTAACATCCGCGGGATAGAAGTGTTGTCCTTCAAGTATGCCTACACCTACAGTCGGTACGCCGAATGGAACTTCCTCGCTGGTAGCCACTATTCTCTCCATTGTGGTTACTGGTACGGTGTGTTGTCCATATTCTACCTGCGTGTCTCGGCTACCAGGTTCTGGTATGTATGAAAAGGCCTCTTGGCTAGTAACCTGTTCCTGCGATATTGGTGGCCAAGAGGGTTCTATTTCTCTATCTGGATCAGTCAGAGGAATCCGATTCCTGACCGTCCTTGGATTTTGCGGCTCGTAGTCGTCCGTCCGATACTCAATGTGCTCCATTGCCGCTTGCTCTGCCTCGATCTCAGCGTATGTCCGGCGATATAAGTTAGGATCGTTAGGGTCACCCATTTCTATACTCTCGGTGTCTGAACTATCACTGACTGCTGTTCTTACAGTGCGCACTGCTACTTCATCTACGGGTTCTATTTCAGTAACGAAATCCCTATCAGCGATAATTCGTTGGGTTGGTTCATTTAGACCCCTTTCTAATACGGAAGCGTGTACTTGACCTAGCCAGTCCCCTACATTAGGTACTGGATCTAATGCCCTAAAACAAGGTTTTGTCCTATTAATGTGCACGACATGTTCCATGCCTTCCGGATTGGAATGCATTCTTACACGCATGCATGGCGGAGTGATCCTTAGTATTTTGTACGGTCCACACCAACGAGGCGTAAGTTTTCTAGATGTTCCCGGTGTGGTGTCGTGCCTATAAACCCAAACTAACTCACCTGTCTGATAGCGTGGTTCGCGGGTTCGCCTATTGTACCTTAGCTGATTTATCTCTTGAGCGGCTCTCATTGACTGGTATGCGCGTTCCCTAATAGAAGCCATCCAGCGCTGCGCGTTGGCCCTATAGGAATGAGCTCCTGTGTATCCTGTAGCTGCGCTATGCGTGTCGTATTCTCCGGGGAGCCTAGGATAGAATCCATGCATGAGCAAAAATGGTGGGTATTTTGTTGCTGTGTGTACCGATGAATTATAAGCCATGATGCAAAACGGTAATGATACATCCCATGAGTGATGATCATTTTGTGGTACACTTACTCGTAACAAGTATAGTAAGGTCCTATTAAATCTTTCAATTTCTCCATTTGCTTGAGGGTGGTAAGCTAAACTCATGTGCCGAAATATGTGCATTTCTTGACACAGGTTTTCAAACATATGTGCGGTGAAAGCACCTCCTCTGTCAGAATATAGCTCCCTGGGAGCTCCGTACTTGTTGACTACCTCATATAAAAATATGTGTGCGGCTGTGTGTGCATCCTGGTGCCTTATTGCCACTGCTATTGCGAATTTTGTGAATTGATCGATGAATGCAATAACATAGCGGTTACCCGCTTGCGACCGAACTTGAATATCGAGTATGTCTACGAATACACGATACATTGGTTGATTTGCCAACGGAACCCTACCCAATCCGGTGGTTATCCGAGCAATTGGGTCCTTCGCGGATTGGCATAGAGTGCATCGCCTGATCCATTGCTGTGCGTGTTCCGACATACCCTTCCAGTAGTAAAACTGTTTTAACTTTGCTAGTAGCCGATCGCGGCCGGGATGTCCTCCATATAAGGTGTTATGTTCGTGTTTGAGTACCTGCTGTACTAGTGTAATTGGGACGCACAATTTGTAATTTATGTCCCCTGGTTGTAGTGGGTGCATATATAATATTTTCGTGTCTTGGGCTAGTTCAAAGTAATGAGCTCGCATTTCTTTTCTTAGTGCGCCCAATTCGGCCTTAGGCCGTGTTTTGTTATATAAATACCACCAAATTGGACCCAGTTCTGGGTCATTTCTTTGAATTTACGGCAAGAGCCGTACTAGGTTAAAATCTGGGAGGTCTGAAAAGAATGGTAGGTATATGTTTTCGTTGGTGTCTTGTGCGGCCTCGATCCTAACTGTTGGTAATATTTCAGTTTCATAGTGCATCATCAACTTCATGCTGGCGTTCCCTTCTCTGTCTGTTGTGGTGGTGGTTGTTCCTACTGTGTTTGTTTTTTGGGGCCGGGGGGGGCTTTTGGTTCCCCGGGCCGGGGGTCTGCCCTAGAACCCGAGATGGTTGTAGTGTGTACTGGCATTGCTGGTGTTCCTGCCTTTTTTTTTTCTTTTTTTTCGGATCCATTCTAATTGGGATAGCACTAAGCGTGGCTGCTTGCTGGGTTAGCGTCGCTGGGAGTACTGTAGTTATCTGCGTGTCGGGAACTAGTTGCGATGGGATTGCCTCGGGGTTTGGCTGTCCTGGTGGAGCTATAGGGCTTCCTATTACAGCTGTTGGCGCCCCAGACGTGAGCGGTGTCATTGTGCGTACGGGATACGGCAGGTGTGATTGATCCCATGCTGCGCAGGTCGTTGGTGCACGAGGGCGGCGGGTCGTCCCCGACCCATCATTAATATTTCGTACGTGTCTCCGGTTTGTTCCTCGCTGATGCATGGGTCGTATCTAGGATCCCGCGACAAAGCATCGGCATTGCCATTCTCCTTGCCTGGTCTATATAGTATTTCAAATCCCGCGAATTCAAGTAGTAGCTCACTGCGCCACTGGGATAAGCGTGAGTTCCTAGGCGGCTTGTCAAACAGGGCTTTTAGCGGTTTATGATCGGTTTCGACATGAAATTTGTGCCCTACTAAGTAATGCTTAAAGTGTAGCGCTGCCCATCTAATCGCGAGAGCTTCGGCTTCGATTGCGGGGTACCTGCGTTGATAATCTAATAGAGCCCTGCTTGCATATGCAATGGGTTTAAGGCCTTGTTTAGTTTTCTGCGAGAGCACTGCGCACATTGCATACCCTGAAGCGTCCGTCTGTAAAATGAACGGCTGTGTGAAATCGGGATGTATTAACACGGGTTCATCTAGTAGCGCCTGTTTTAGCTTCTTAAAGGCATCCTCGCACTTAGGAGTCCACTTAAATACTGCATCCTTGCGTTTTAGTTCATTCAGTGGTTCGCAGATATCTGAGTAGCTCGGTATAAATTTGTGATAATAACCTACCAGTCCCAGGAAACTTTGAAGCTGCTTCAACGTCTCTGGTCGTTTAAATTCTTCAACGACGTGACTAATGCGGCGTTCACGTTATAATGTCCCCAACGTTTGGAACCTATGTACCCCACACAGTGACAGACACACTGTTGACAACAGGGTGTCTTAGACACCCCCATGTTTTTAATAAATTTTTTCAACGGTAGCTAGTTACGCGTATTACCGTTTACCGACAGTGTCAGGCACACCGTGTCTTCTGGCAGTTTTATTGACAGTGTTCGGAATTATTTGAGCAGTGTTCATATGGGCTAGATACAAATATGGAGAATTTAGGAAAAACTCCACAGGACAGTTGACTAATAAACCGCATTAGCTACAGACGGTGTCCGTTATAGTTAATTCGCGCCAAATCGGTAGCTAAGGGTGTGTACGACACTGTCTAGAAAAAATGTAGTAGCTAAGGGTGTGCCGTACACCCTCTGCATTTGATATACAGTATGGGTGTCACCCTGACTGTCTATACGGTAGGGTCGCGACTACAGGGGGTCAAAAGTTCCAAACAGCGGGGACATTATAACGTGAACGCCGCATAATGGAACCCGCAGTATGAAAGCAAATTTAAATGAGCCTAAATCGATGTGCACTGGGTAAATTTGTCCAAATTGGTATGCCAATGCAGGCTCGCGTATTAAAATGGTCTGCGCTATCTGCGAGTTCTTTTGGAATAAGTTCTTTAGCGTGGATGCGTCCACTACCTTAGGCGATAATTGACCGCTCATCATGGCTTCCATGACAGCGTCGACCGATGATCGAAGGCTAGTGCGAAACATGTGGTTTACCAGCTCGCGGTGGACCTCAGTTACATAGCGTTGCTCCTGGCACCTTACCTGGTCAATCATAGTGACCACCTCCTGCATCTCATGATGTAGAAATGAGTACAGTTCCTCATTAGCGTGCGTTAATTTCATGATCGCTCGCGAATTACCATAGGCTACATTGTATGTGTTTCTCATTTCCTTAGATAGTGCGAGCACTTGTTTATTTAAGTCCTTGAGGTGTACAGCGTTGGTGAACGCTACACCGACACCTAAAAATCCTGTTACTACGCCTGCAGCTCCAGCTAATGCAGCGAGAAATCGTTTCTTTCTAACCTTAGGTTCCTCACAGAGATGAGAATTCGCTTCGCAATACTCGCGCATAAGTGCCATGTAGTAACTGGTGTCTAGTACACCTTGATAGGTGCTCCTTAATTCTCTTTCTAATTCCTGTACTTTCTGTTGTAAATCCGGCATGGTAGTACAATTTGGGTTTGGACAGCAGTTCCCCAAACATGGTTTACCCCGAGGAGTGTATACACACCACGCCATACCAGTTGCTTGCCGACTGGGTTGTAGCCCATCTAGAGATAGTCTTAGTATTATTGGTAAAAAGGTAGATTGCGAAGCAGTTATTACTAAGCCTTGCGGTTCGATTAGCGTGCCCACTTGTTGATTTACCATAGCTCCTAAGCGTGCGACCTGATCCGAGAATGGTGTAGCAATAGCGTGAGTCTGCCCTAGGTGGTGGAGGACCAGTAAGATCATTAGGGTTCCCATTAATTTGGTTCCTACGTTTAGCAAACCTACCGCAGCCTTTATACTCCGTCCTAATCCGTTTGGAGAGGACCGTACCGACCTGATCGGTGATGCCCGGTCACTCCCGTCGTTAGCATTATCATGTCCATTGCTGGCAATTTCGGTGTCCATGGAGAAACTCAGCTCAGAGATGACGTCGTCGGGGTCAAGTGAGTCAATTGCTGGCATGTCAAATTCGTCACCGCTGGCGTCACTGAGTACTGCACTCAACTCACCTTCAAGTTCTTCTTCGTCGATGAATGTTATGTCAGCGTCGTGGTCCGTATTTGGGACTTGGTCCATGTTGTCCATTGGGTCATTTTGCCAAATGCTTTGAGCGGGCTTGCGCAACCATACTAGTTGTAAGTATAGTAGTCCCTCGCGCTTTGGCTTACTGTCTATATCGATGAAAAGAGCGTTAGCCATTATAGCGTACACGATGTGATGTAGTGACTGCACCGGAACCTAGGGTCCGGTTTCGTCAAATTCCGTAACTAGATGGTCCAGTAAGTACGGCGCACCTATAATGGTTTTTAGAAACTCTAGGTTAGCTTCCCTATACGCTATAAGTTCATATGCTGTATGTAATCCTGGTGTGCTACTTGGTCGAACGGATACGGTCCCGTCCCTTCTAATGGTTCCATAATCTGCGGACAAATTTCCAGTATAGTCCCATTCGCCGTGGTAGGTGATAAAAACACACTCTTCCCTAGGCATGGAGTTTATATTGTGTCGTTCCTCACACATGATACATGTCTGGAGGATAGGAATTTGAGATCGATATACTTCCGTGATTGCCTGCGTGATACTCATTGAGTTGATAACACGAGCAACGATCTCCAAAAGTCCCTCTAGCTGTTTTAACATGCTACTGCTGACGTGTATCCCAGGCATAGTGTGCAGGAACAGAGATGCGAACCCTAACAGCCCTGACAAAACGGCAGCGTCCCGCCGTCGGTCAGTTCGGGCCGTCCCAGCCACTCGACGTCTAAGCAACTGGTGGGCATGGCATATCCGCTCCGACACAGCTATGACCCGACGGTAGAATAGTGCTTTCTCTGGCATTCGATCTTGCCCAAAACGTAGCTTAGGTAGTGCGAGAATGTAATGGGGGAATTTCCCGTGGCATTCCGGTTTAACTGCTGGCACGAATTCCGAATCCGGCCCCAGCAACACTAATCGCTCCTCTTTAGGTAATGCTTGTAAGATCAATGGTTCTACTATTTCACTGTCGTCGTCTAGGGTGTGCAATTTTCTTAGTATGGTGTCTAACAGCTGCTGTTTGTACATTTGCGTGTTCCTTTGATTCAATTCATGCTTAAGTTCTATCAAGTCGGTGTCTATGTTGTTAATCACGGGATCCAAACTTACTTGGCCGAAAGTAGACACATTCCTCAATAATTTGGGTGATTCTAATGCTTGTTCAATTACTTTTGTCAAATTAACCGGCGATCCGGTTGTACTGATTCCGATCTTGTGGGCTTCTGCTATACTCAATTGACATGCTACGATTTCCGTCTTACTCTCCAATCGCTGGTTCTCCGTTCCATTTGCTCTCTGTGCTATGTTATTTACCATGGGTATTATCATCAGAATCTTCGAGCTTTTGCTAGTTACAATTGGCTCTTCCTTATCCACATTGTTCTCCTCTGAGCTTCTAAGTTCCATGTTTCCATCACTAGGTTCCATGATTTCACAAATGTTCGCTCGAATATCATGATTCTCCAGGTTTGTAATATGTTCGGTACTCGGCTCGGTGTTGTCTCCATGTAGCCCTAAACCCTTTTCACTCACATGCCGCACAGTTTCTACCCCCGGTTCTACACACATTCCCGTGGTGTCGGTTCTAGCCGACTCGGACTCAAACACACACATATTCACTTGCCGGTGGGAGCTACTATGCAACGACAAACGATAACCGCGGTTCCCGACCCGGTCGGGCCTTACGGCTCCTACACTTAGGGACCGAACTCTACTCGAATTAGATCCCACATACAAATTATAATTTTGAACGGAGCTAGGGCAATCAGGACAGCTCACTTTCCGACGCCTCTCTTGCACCTGGCCAGTGTCCACGAGCGGTCTTCCCCGGCCTCTAAAGATACTAGGGTACACATACGCTTTCGAATTTTGAACGGAGTTAGGACAATCGGACTGACCCGTGTTCCGAAGGTCTCCATCGCACCTGACCAGTGTCGGTTGAAACGCTACAGGGGCCTCACACGGCCGCCCTAAATTGGTGGAAGTCAGTTTAGTTAAGTTGGATGCATCCGCTAGGTTAAGTTCATCTAGTTCCTTAGGTTCTCGGTTCCTCAGTAATCCATTCCTTCCATTAGGTTCCGCTGGGTTAAGTTCCGCTAAGTTCTCGGTATCCGCAAGTCCATTAGGTTCTATTAGGTTCGCAAGTTCCTCCGCAGGTTCTTCTGGTTCCGCTAGACACACACAATTTTGAATAAGCCTATGAGAATTCGTGTCACCAGGTTGTGCCGTGCCGGCGTTAGAGCCATTACCAGACACGCGACCCCTATTAATCGGCCCCGAAGTCCGAACTGCGTCTCTCTAGGTTCCATTCCATTAGGTACATTAGTTTCTCCATCCACTAGGTTCTTAGGTTCCATCCGATGTGCAGCCGCCTGAGATGGGTTACACGTGCCAGCGATTGGGTCATTTAGACACAGATGCCCTATTAATCGGCCCCCGAAGTCCGAACGGCCACCTCCCATATTTCTCACTCGGCACATCAGGATCATTAGGTTCCTTTTGTTCCATTAGGTTATCGGTTCCTCCTCCCCTCTCACTCCTCTGCTCGGTATCTTGGTTTCCTTCATCTCCTCGCGCTGACTTCCTATCGGGATGTACAAATAAGTTGGTTGGCCAACCATTATTCACAAGGTCTTGGGTCACACCCTGCGCGCCAGGGGTTGGAAACAACAAAGCCGAACGCCGTGTGGGTTCAGTATTGCTTTGTACTTTACCGTAGTTGTACTCTCCGTATGCAAGCGTTTCCTCTTCATATGTTTAACTTGGTTCAATGCCACCCTGCGACCTGATCGCTTGTGACCATTTTCGTGGTGTGTCCCTACTTGCTTGCAATGAATTTACTTGATATACATCTGGTTCTGTTTCAATTTCATCTGGGTATGCTTGCTCAATTCCGAAATTTGGGCTATTCTGTTCTTGCATTGCTTCATCTTCAGTGACCATCATATTAACTTGTGCCGAACGGGTGCCTAAGCCAGCGGCTGCGCGTTCTTCTAGCGTGGACATTTCATGTCGCATGACGTCTAAGCGGTGTGCGAGCTCAGGATATACTGCTATGGTCACTAACATTACGCCGGCATTACGGCGATCAACTCGTTCGTTATTATGTATTGGTGCCTGCGCGGGTCTATTTCGAGGCACTGCTCCTAACTGATTTGTATTATTCCAACCATTACTAGGTGTACGCGGACGAAACGGTGCGGCTTCGGCCGACAGTGGTTGGGGTGGTGCAGCATAGCGTCGATCGTATGTTGGGTTATACCCGTTGTTTCGCTGGTTATACCCATTTGCGCTGCGTCCGCGGGATCGATTATAATATTCTGTCTGACCACCATTGCCATACGTGTTGTAATTTGCGGGCTCTGGGCGATAGTATCCTTGCTGCCCATAACCAGTGTATCCCCGCTGATTAGCTGTGTTGTTCCAATCATCACGTCGCGAGTAGCGTGCTCCACCTCTAGGTTCAACTACTCGATAGCGAGGACGATTATTGTACTGCGGTGGCGGCCTAGCATATTCGATGAGGGGCGGTGGCGGTGTACCGTACGTGTAGTTAGGCGCTGCTCGCGTGGCTAAGCGTGTATACTCGTTTTGCAATGGATCGTATATGTCCATTCGGAAATACGGGCATTCCCTAGCGAAATGCCCTAGATAGCCACATCGAAAGCATTGGTTTCCTACCGGCGTTGCTGGTGGTATCGCATTTGCGCCTAGCTGCGGTGCTCCGTTATTCTGCATCATTGCGTTTAACTGGTGTTGCTCTGTGCGCTTGTCTAGTAGATCAATGAGCCGAGCGATAGTAGCATCGCTGCCGGCTGTGGTGTGCTTGTTCTCATCGAGTGCCTCACGTATTTGGTCTACTAGCTGGTTATTTTCACCTCCCTGTGTCATGTAATTAACTGTTTTAGACCGGCTGCTTTTGCGAACCGGCACTCCGATAATATCCTTTTGGGACGCTATAATGGCGTCCTCCTTGTACTTGAGCTTATCCATCATGTGTTTGAAAGATGGATAGGTTTTCCCTATAACACTAGACTTCAACTCCTTCCTCAGTCCTTGTCGCAGGAATTTTTGTAGTAATGCGTCGCGTTGTTCACCTTCTACCTCCGGGAATGCTTTGTCCACTAGGTTTTGAAGGTCCAGTCCGTACATGGCGACTGATTCTCGTTCTCCCTGTATGCGCATGCGTAGCGTGATTAATGCGTCTTCGTCGCGCTGCGAGGAGGAGTACATGAAACCCATGTTGTAACAAAGGGCTTCATATGTCTGTTTCTGGCGGTCCGGGAAACTTTCGTATATCTTAAGCGCTTCTCCTTTTAGTACAGTCGGGAAGCAGATGAGTTTCTGTTCTAATGTCCATCATTTGCTTCCGTCAGGTTGTCGTAGGTGGCTAGCCATGCCTCAAAGTCCTGTCCGTCAGCTCCTGAAAATTGTGGGATGTCGCCCACCTGTATGATTGGTGCCGTTGTGGTCGTCCGTTCCATTAGCTGCTGTAGGATTGCTACTAGTGAGTCTCCTGATACGGTGGGGCTGGGTCCGATTGTACTACCAGCCGTGGTAGCCGTGCCACCTCCTACATTAGATGTTGATGTGCCGCTAATCGGCGCTCTATTAGCGCTCGCTGGTAACGACATTTTTGAATTCCGAATTATTAATAAGCCTTATTTGTTTTGAGCTGTAGGGCGTCCGTGGTTCAAACCTGACCTGAACACGGATGTTAAATGTATAAATCAGATATACGTGTTTACTTTATTGCGGAATTTCTACTGTCAAGTAAACTTCACTGTACCTGTGTGCCTATTCCTTAAGTATGTGGCTGATAGTGTGAAATTTTCGCTTCGCTTCGCTAGGTCTTGCTATCATGCAGTTTGCTCCTCGTTAGTTACCCTATGCGTTCTCACCAATCTCCGTATGTGCACAAAGTATTCTAGCTGTTCAGTCTAGTGCGGCAAAATGCCTCAGATTACCGGGAAAATATTCTAACTAGATGCAACCGTTTTCTAGCTAATCCTTACTTTTCGAAGACTGCTAGTAGCAGATAAGCCGTTGAGTGAATTCCTATCAAATTCGTAGCTTGCTAAAATAATCAGTGATCAATTACAAACTGCCAAATACCCAGCACGTGTCCGCAAAACTTTGTTAAACCCTAGGTATCACTCAATTTAGAGGTACGCGCAGATAATCAAATTACGCTCATTCACTCAATACCTGAACAGCATAGCACTAATAGTAACGCATATACAAACTGTTTCATAGCAAATAAACTATTATACAAAATGAGTCCAATGTTATATACTGACCATTAACACTTGGGCTACTGTCGACTTCGATACTCCGGCAACAAATCGTTAGTGATCGGTCGATCCACGGTACGCAGTTCACGTCGGCTAATTGACGGGCAATTGGCGGCGCGTTAACAGCAACGTATTCCCAGAGCAATGTCCAAATAGTCCGGCGATGACCGTAGTACGGATCGGTGACGTTCGGGTTCGCTGACACGCTGACGGGAATAGGTTCGTTGCGATCCTGCGCACGCTGCTCTAATAATAACAGGTTGAGTATTGTCCCTCGAAAACCGCAACAGTCAGTAAATAGACGAGCTGGCCACACAAGTCCTAGTATTATCAATACCGATTGTTTGTACTCGCGTCGAAACCTGGCAGTCACGTCGGTTAACACGAAATTCGACCGGACGCCGCTCGTTAAACCAAAGAGTCAATACACGCTACTAGTAGAACCGTTATAGTCCGTAATAGTAGACCAAGTTACGTGGCGTAGTCGATCGCAAAGCTATAGAATTCCTGAAACAATTGAAAGCACGGTCAAGGCTCGTTACACATTAGGTCAACGTAAACCGAACACCGGGTTCGACCATCATACACGGAAGTCCATCCCACTATCCAGCCATCTTCACTTTGTACACGCTAACAGTATTCACTTTACTCTCACCTGGCCTCTGGAGCGCCATGCCATACCTCTCTAGGTCCCTGGACATTGAAAATTAAGCTGCAGCTCGGTTATATCGGATGAGCGAAACTTTGGCTAATGAGCAGAGCATATCAAGACAGCCCAGAGCTCCAGAGACACGCACCATACGTTGTTAATACGGTCAATACAATAAAGACAACTAATGCAGTCTCCTTCACAGAGCATTCACAGTAGTAGTAAAAGCCCAAATCGGAGCCACTTTCATCAGTACTGTACGTCACAGGCAAACAGCAAATAACTCCGAGAATTGGGCCATCCCTAAACAAATTTTCGATGGAGCATCTAGGACGTGCGAGAGGTCCGGCACCTAATAATTCGAACTTTATCCCCCAAATTTTATTGACGCATCACGGCGTGGCCCCCACTGGTTATGTACTAGGACCAGTTCTGGCCGTAAGGGATCCCAGCTGCACCACTATTCTACCTAGCGTGTGGTGCCCGGACAACCCCGGCTTCCACGACTCCCCAGTGATCGATGCGATGACCTAAGGGAACCGCTTAGCTTAGCAGGCTGCCGGCGGGCTAACCAGGGTGTTCGGCCAGGCCCCTATATCGGCCCACGTATCTAGCAGTATGAAGGTCCCCCGAGGGAGAGTTAACCCTTAAGCCTGCTCACAGGTAATAAGGCTGACTCGCCTTTCCCTCATAATCCACTTAATTCCCTAAGCGGGGTTCTCTGATCCTAGAGTTGCCTGAGTAAAATTCCCCATTTGGTCGTGCCTGAATGTAGAATCCTAAAGACTAGTGGGTGTACGGTCATGATCCCAACAGCACCACCGTTGTGGATGTTGCTCCTTACGACATTCCCTGTTCTACTCCTAGCAGATTTTACCTAATACCTAAAACAACACCAGGGCACTGAGGCGAGGGCCCCAGCCCCTTGAAATCAAAGCTTGGACCTAAAGATTAGTGGAAGTTCCAGTATTACGATGTGATGGGTGCCTATCTCTAATGCTCGTGCGGGCGGTGCCAGGGAACAAGCTATTCGACGAGATGGCTGGCGGTACGGGTTGCGACAGAGGGAAGTTCTTGACAGTTCAGGCGTACATCGGTGCCATGCAGGCTGTAACGAGGGAGAATGTTTAGCACTTAAGCGGCGAACTGCGCAATGCTCACGCTAGCGAAGCTAAGCTGAAAAAGGGGCAACATTGATCACTCTCGATTCCCTACGGCACTGAATTTGTCTTTACTTATTGTCTGATCGCCATTGGAACTTAAAATTTTCTAGGAAACGTGATTCATTAGCGCAATGTTGCGAGCTGCTGCAGGAAATTGAACACGGTTCAGCTGGTTTACTATTTGAACCACATTTTTATATTTTGCACACTCCACGAATATGAATACCACCAAATCGGGGTGCACAACAACTTATGTACAGCATTCATGTTACAATGAAAATCTTGATTCGGGTACCCTGCAAGGTACCCTGAGGTACACGCTAACTTTCGTTCGAGTAGAGCCCAGTAAATTTTGACGAAAACTATGCTGATTTCAAACGACTAGTTAATTATTTAAAGCACGATAACGAAAACGAGGCCGGAGGTTCAAAATTTGGTACAGTTTTGACGGCGACTGGAGTGGCCTGCGACCCGACCGACTAATTCGAAACTCGCTCCAAGAGAGCTCCGGGAGTAGGTGCCGACGTGGATTCTCCCCGTAGTTGCACGGTTAGAAAAACCACATCCCACCAAAGTCTAATACCATTTAGCTCACCGCCAGTTCCAGTCCCCGTATCGTTCTATGCTCCACTAAGGAGACTCTCAAAAATTTGTCGGGTCCGCAGTCGTTTGCATCGCAAATTGACCAAAAGCGATGGGATCACAGCGAACGAATGGTGATTCGACGCTGCAGCTCGATTTCGTACTAACGGGGGACAACTCGTGTTCCCCACGGATGCAAACGGCCGCGTCCTCAGTATTACTCCCGTGATCCTTTGTAAATTTTAGCTGGATCCTTTTTCTTTGAAGCAACTCTTAACCAAGTCTTAGAAATTTGATTGTTCTTGCTTGGAAAGTAATTTTGCTCACTGCCCGATGCCTTACAGTAAATTTTGACTAATACTGCTTAGAAAAGAACGTTTGATTACCGTCAATTGTCCTAGAACGAAATTTTGGTCACTCCTCGGCCCTGTAAACGAAAAGGAGGCGTCCGAGGAGCGGGGAACCAGTCGAGATAAACAAGAACTTGAATTTTGATCGATTTAGGGGAGTTACGCGAATTTTGACGGGTCCGGACCTTACGGGCGCGCGGAGCATCCTTCCGACACTCCAACGCCCGCAAGGACGGCCTTTGGTAAAACAAACAGAAGCGAGGACCTAGGGAAGGCTCTCCACTGTGGGGGCACGGCGAGCAACCCACCCTGGTGAATCGAAAAGCGAGAAAACCCCAAACAAAAAGGCGTGAAAACTTATAAATTTTTTTTGAAATGGCGACAAAAGCCAAAATGAAAACCTACAACTCTCGACTGGCTCCGATCGGGGAATCGGGCAGTCTCTTTTATACTTTGGCTCTACCCCCTTCCCTTTTTCTTTTTGTCTGGTCTCCACGACACAAAACTAAAGAGCTAATGTAACTTTTGAAAATTTCCAAACTTTAAGCAAGTAGACTTTAAGCAAAACATACACAAATGGACTACAACATACCTGGTAAAATTTCAAACAACGCCGACTTGTAGATAGGAAATTAATGACACCCAACGTGCCAATAACAACAAATTGCCTACAGCTAACTGTAACGAAGAACAATCGAACGAACGTTTTTATAGAGAATTTCAGCACTCTAGACTTTTGGGAATGTCCGACTGTCGTTACGAAAAAGATGAACTCTGATACTTTGATTCAATGTACCACTTAAGTCAAACGACTGCCCCAAAAACACTCGAATTAAACTCTGAGCCTAGCCTATAAACTATAATACTATCACTGTCTATACGTGTATACACAAATAATTCCACTCTCAATTCTCAGCAAAAGAACTAAACACAGTTTCAATCGAAGCAATCACTGTATAAGTATATACTGCGGTTCAAAACAAATAACTCCAAATGAAATGATGAGTAAAGTACGCACGTACAACAACCCAGAATCCACCAAACCGTATAATCAATAAAATCTCCAAACACAAAAGAGAAGAATATTTGTTAAAATATCGCAAAGGTGAGCACATGCTCTTTAACACTCATCATCATGCCACGGTGTCTTGCTGTTTCTCTATGTGGATGCCACTGGTCTCTCACAAGCGGTATGGGGGCAGTACCGTTGCATTTAACGTGTTCGACATTTCACGGTGCGGGGGAACCTTAACTCTTTGGGGCACATTTTGACCAAGAAGACATCGCCGGGTTTAGCGTCTAATTAAAGGGCACAAATACAGACTGCATTTGAGATTAAATAAAAAATATGTGAAGATCCATCCATCCGGTGATGGTTTATAATCTGATAGAGACGGACGGGAAGAATTTTTTTACGATTTTCGCGACTAGCAACAATATAGCCACGCTTTTGACCAGCGTCAGAAACCTACAAACCGGAATACAGTATCGCATACGACTGTCTGTGAGTTCCTTCTTGATATAAGTTGAGTCAATCATTGTTTTATTTATATTGTGCATGAATGTTGAACACAACAGTCGTTTGCATTGTTCTACAGAATATGCAGAAATATTTATTTCAGCTTTCAAGTTCTTATATAGTCGTGGTATAATGGTTTAGGATATCATACGACGACCAATTTCTTGATGTGTTGAGACGCTGTGCCAAGTCTAATCCTTAGTGCGCTGGGGCGTGCATTGTCAACTATGGTCTTCGGATTTAATGAGGGTCAAACGATCCAGCGTTTACAGAAAGTATTTGACCGCATCTGCGACTATGTTCCATTTATCATCGCAGTATCAACGATCCACGGCTACCGAACGACTTCCGCGGAACTTTAGCTAAGGTACATATCAAGTTCTTGAAACGTGTCACAAGTATAGGCAAACATTAAATTCTCTCAAACAGTGAAGTACGACTATCTCGTAACGGAGACTGAAACAAAGCAAGCATTGGTTTCAGTCAGAGTGGGCATTTTGTCTTCACTCGTGATAGGCTTGGTGTTTGATGTATACACTACACTGAAGCTTCTGTAATCCTGAACCCATTAAAACACTAAACTTTTCATCTTGGACTCTCTAAACCTATCTGAAAACATACGAAGTATTTGTGCTGGTCCCTAGATAACAAAATCTCATTATTCCAGCATACAAAAAACCTACGGTAGTTGCCCACAATTGACTGCTGCTCGCTCGC
>JASANE010019874.1:0-75917 GCA_030248225.1 Trileptium ribeirensis | reverse complement strand
TTGTCAAACCAAAATTTTCAGTTGGTTTTGGCCAATTCAGTGGATGATTTCTAGTCAATTTTGAGCCACTTATATATAGGTCGGAAGTGTCTATTACACAGTAAATATATATTGATTTTAAGGTAGATAGATATATAGCTGTCAAATGAAAAATTCCGGATTGATTTTGGCACAATTCTATGCTTGATTTCCAGCCGATTTTGAGGCGCTTATATCATAGACATAGAGTTCAAATATACTGTAGAAATGAAATGATTCTAAGGTCTCATATAGAATAGTCAAGTGAATAGTTTCACATTGGATTTAGAACCATTCGAGAGTAGATTTTTAGTAATTTTGGCACACTATATCGACCTAAAAGAGTTTACTACATAGTAAATATATACTGATTTTAATGCATATACTTGTTAAACCAAAATTTTCGTTTGGTTTTGGCCAATTCAGTGGATGATTTCTAGTCAATTTTGAGGCGCTTATATCTAGCTCAGAAGTGTCTATTACACAGTAAATATATATTGATTCTAAGGTAGATATGTAGCTGTCAAATGAAAATTTCCGGTTTGGTTTTGGCACAATTCTGTGCTTGATTTCCAGCCGATTTTGAAACGCTTATATCGTAGACATAGAGTTCAACTATACTGTAGAAATGAAATGATTCTAAGGTCTCATATAGAACTGTCAAATGACTAGTTCCAAGATGGATTTAGAACCATTCAAGGGTAGATTTCTAGTAATTTTGGCACACTTATATAGAGCTTAGAAGAATTTATTACATAGTAAATATATATTGATTCTAAAGTAGATATGTAGTTGTCAAACCAAAAATTTCGGTTGGTTTTGGCCAATTTAGTGGATGATTTCTAGTCGATTTTAAGATGCTTATATCTAGCTCGGAAGTGTCTATTACGCAATAAATATACATTGATTTTAAGGTAGATATATAACTGACAAATGAAAATTTTCAGTGTGGTTTTGGCACAATTTTCTGCTTGATTTCCAGCCGATTTTGAAACGCTTATATCGTAGACATAGAGTTCAACTACACTGTAGAAATGAAATGATTCTAAGGTCTCATGTTGAACTGTCAAATGACTAGTTCCAAGATGGATTTAGAATCATTCAAGAGTAGATTTTTAGTAATTTTGGCAAGCTATATCGACTTTAAAAGAGTTTATTACATAGTAATTATATACTTATTTTAAAGTAAATATGTACTTGTCAAACCAAAATTTTCGGTTGGTTTTGGCACAATTTTATGCTTGATTTCCAGCCGATTTTGAAACGCTTATATCGTAGACATAGAGTTCAACTACAGTGTAGAAATGAAATGATTCTAAGGTCTCATGTAGAACTGTCAAATGACTAGTTCCAAGATGGATTTAGAATCATTCAAGAGTAGATTTTTAGTAATTTTGGCAAGCTATATCGACTTTAAAAGAGTTTATTACATAGTAATTATATACTTATTTTAAAGTAAATATGTACTTGTCAAACCAAAATTTTCGGTTGGTTTTGGCACAATTTTATGCTTGATTTCCAGCCGATTTTGAGACGCTTACATCGTAGACATAGAGTTCAACTATACTGCAGAAAGGAAATGATTCTAAGGTCTCATATAGAACTGTCAAATGACTAGTTCCAAGATGGATTTAGAACCATTCAAGGGTAGATTTCTAGTAATTTTGGCACACTTATATAGAGCTTAGAAGAATTTATTACATAGTAATTATATACTTATTTTAAAGTAAATATGTACTTGTCAAACCAAAATTTTCAGTTGGTTTTGGCCAATTCAGTGGATGATTTCTAGTCGATTTTGAGATGCTTATGTCTAGCTCGCAAGTGTCTATTACGCAGTAAATATACATTGATCTTAAGGTAGATATGTAGCTATCAAATGAAAATTTCCGGTTTGGTTTTGGCGCAATTCTGTGCTTGATTTCCAGCCGATTTTGAGACGCTTATATTGTAGACATAGAGTTCAGCTATACTGTAGAAATGAAATGATTCTAAGGTTTCATATAGAACTGTCAAATGACTAGTTCCAAGATGGATTTAGAATCATTCAAGAGTAGATTTTTAGTAATTTTGGCAAGCTATATCGACTTTAAAAGAGTTTATTACATAGTAATTATATACTTATTTTAAAGTAAATATGTACTTGTCAAACCAAAATTTTCGGTTGGTTTTGGCACAATTTTATGCTTGATTTCCAGCCGATTTTGAGACGCTTACATCGTAGACATAGAGTTCAACTATACTGCAGAAAGGAAATGATTCTAAGGTCTCATATAGAACTGTCAAATGACTAGTTCCAAGATGGATTTAGAACCATTCAAGGGTAGATTTCTAGTAATTTTGGCACACTTATATAGAGCTTAGAAGAATTTATTACATAGTAAATATATATTGATTCTAAAGTAGATATGTAGTTGTCAAACCAAAAATTTCGGTTGGTTTTGGCCAATTTAGTGGATGATTTCTAGTCGATTTTAAGATGCTTATATCTAGCTCGGAAGTGTCTATTACGCAATAAATATACATTGATTTTAAGGTAGATATATAACTGACAAATGAAAATTTTCAGTGTGGTTTTGGCACAATTTTCTGCTTGATTTCCAGCCGATTTTGAAACGCTTATATCGTAGACATAGAGTTCAACTACACTGTAGAAATGAAATGATTCTAAGGTCTCATGTAGAACTGTCAAATGACTAGTTCCAAGATGGATTTAGAACCATTCAAGGGTAGATTTCTAGTAATTTTGGCACACTTATATCGAGCTTAGAAGAGTTTATTACATAGTAAGTATATATTGATTCTAAAGTAGATATGTAGTTGTCAAACCAAAATTTTTGGCTGGTTTTGGCCAATTCAGTGGATTATTTCTAGTGAAGGTTTTCTAGCTAGAATTTATTATAATATATATTGATTAAGGTAGATTAGCGTAAATGAAAATTTCGTTTGGTTTGGCGAATTTTGCTTGATTTCCAGCCGATTTTGAAACGCTATATCGTAGACATAGAGTAACTACACTGTAGAAATGAAATGATTCTAAGGTCTCATGTAGAACTGTCAAATGACTAGTTCCAAGATGGATTTAGAATCATTCAAGAGTAGATTTTTAGTAATTTTGGCAAGCTATATCGACTTTAAAAGAGTTTATTACATAGTAATTATATACTTATTTTAAAGTAAATATGTACTTGTCAAACCAAAATTTTCGGTTGGTTTTGGCACAATTTTATGCTTGATTTCCAGCCGATTTTGAGACGCTTATATCGTAGACATAGAGTTCAACTACACTGTAGAAATGAAATGATTCTAAGGTCTCATGTAGAACTGTCAAATGACTAGTTCCAAGATGGATTTAGAATCATTCAAGAGTAGATTTTTAGTAATTTTGGCAAGCTATATCGACTTTAAAAGAGTTTATTACATAGTAATTATATACTTATTTTAAAGTAAATATGTACTTGTCAAACCAAAATTTTCAGTTGGTTTTGGCCAATTCAGTGGATGATTTCTAGTCGATTTTGAGATGCTTATGTCTAGCTCGCATGTGTCTATTACGCAGTAAATATACATTGATCATAAGGTAGATATATAGCTGTCAAATGAAAATTTCCGGTTTGGTTTTGGCGCAATTCTGTGCTTGATTTTCAGGCGATTTTGAAACGCTTATATCGTAGACATAGAGTTCAACTACAGTGTAGAAATGAAATGATTCTAAGGTCTCATGTAGAACTGTCAAATGACTAGTTCCAAGATGGATTTAGAATCATTCAAGAGTAGATTTTTAGTAATTTTGGCAAGCTATATCGACTTTAAAAGAGTTTATTACATAGTAATTATATACTTATTTTAAAGTAAATATGTACTTGTCAAACCAAAATTTTCGGTTGGTTTTGGCACAATTTTATGCTTGATTTCCAGCCGATTTTGAGACGCTTATATCGTAGACATAGAGTTCAACTATACTGCAGAAAGGAAATGATTCTAAGGTCTCATATAGAACTGTCAAATGACTAGTTCCAAGATGGATTTAGAACCATTCAAGGGTAGATTTCTAGTAATTTTGGCACACTTATATAGAGCTTAGAAGAATTTATTACATAGTAAATATATATTGATTCTAAAGTAGATATGTTGTTGTCAAACTAAAATTTCGGTTGGTTTTGGCCAATTTAGTGGATGATTTCTAGTCGATTTTAAGATGCTTATATCTAGCTCGGAAGTGTCTATTACGCAATAAATATACATTGATTTTAAGGTAGATATATAACTGACAAATGAAAATTTTCAGTGTGGTTTTGGCACAATTTTCTGCTTGATTTCCAGCCGATTTTGAAACGCTTATATCGTAGACATAGAGTTCAACTACACTGTAGAAATGAAATGATTCTAAGGTCTCATGTAGAACTGTCAAATGACTAGTTCCAAGATGGATTTAGAATCATTCAAGAGTAGATTTTTAGTAATTTTGGCAAGCTATATCGACTTTAAAAGAGTTTATTACATAGTAATTATATACTTATTTTAAAGTAAATATGTACTTGTCAAACCAAAATTTTCGGTTGGTTTTGGCACAATTTTATGCTTGATTTCCAGCCGATTTTGAGACGCTTATATCGTAGACATAGAGTTCAACTATACTGCAGAAAGGAAATGATTCTAAGGTCTCATATAGAACTGTCAAATGACTAGTTCCAAGATGGATTTAGAACCATTCAAGGGTAGATTTCTAGTAATTTTGGCACACTTATATAGAGCTTAGAAGAATTTATTACATAGTAAATATATATTGATTCTAAAGTAGATATGTAGTTGTCAAACCAAAAATTTCGGTTGGTTTTGGCCAATTTAGTGGATGATTTCTAGTGATTTTAAGATGCTTATATCTAGCTCGGAAGTGTCTATTACGCAATAAATATACATTGATTTTAAGGTAGATATATAACTGACAAATGAAAATTTTCAGTGTGGTTTTGGCACAATTTTCTGCTTGATTTCCAGCCGATTTTGAAACGCTTATATCGTAGACATAGAGTTCAACTACACTGTAGAAATGAAATGATTCTAAGGTCTCATGTTGAACTGTCAAATGACTAGTTCCAAGATGGATTTAGAATCATTCAAGAGTAGATTTTTAGTAATTTTGGCAAGCTATATCGACTTTAAAAGAGTTTATTACATAGTAATTATATACTTATTTTAAAGTAAATATGTACTTGTCAAACCAAAATTTTCAGTTGGTTTTGGCCAATTCAGTGGATGATTTCTAGTCGATTTTGAGATGCTTATGTCTAGCTCGCATGTGTCTATTACGCAGTAAATATACATTGATCTTAAGGTAGATATGTAGCTATCAAATGAAAATTTCCGGTTTGGTTTTGGCGCAATTCTGTGCTTGATTTCCAGCCGATTTTGAGACGCTTATATTGTAGACATAGAGTTCAGCTATACTGTAGAAATGAAATGATTCTAAGGTTTCATATAGAACTGTCAAATGACTAGTTCCAAGATGGATTTAGAATCATTCAAGAGTAGATTTTTAGTAATTTTGGCAAGCTATATCGACTTTAAAAGAGTTTATTACATAGTAATTATATACTTATTTTAAAGTAAATATGTACTTGTCAAACCAAAATTTTCGGTTGGTTTTGGCACAATTTTATGCTTGATTTCCAGCCGATTTTGAGACGCTTACATCGTAGACATAGAGTTCAACTATACTGCAGAAAGGAAATGATTCTAAGGTCTCATATAGAACTGTCAAATGACTAGTTCCAAGATGGATTTAGAACCATTCAAGGGTAGATTTCTAGTAATTTTGGCACACTTATATAGAGCTTAGAAGAATTTATTACATAGTAAATATATATTGATTCTAAAGTAGATATGTAGTTGTCAAACCAAAAATTTCGGTTGGTTTTGGCCAATTTAGTGGATGATTTCTAGTCGATTTTAAGATGCTTATATCTAGCTCGGAAGTGTCTATTACGCAATAAATATACATTGATTTTAAGGTAGATATATAACTGACAAATGAAAATTTTCAGTGTGGTTTTGGCACAATTTTCTGCTTGATTTCCAGCCGATTTTGAAACGCTTATATCGTAGACATAGAGTTCAACTACACTGTAGAAATGAAATGATTCTAAGGTCTCATGTAGAACTGTCAAATGACTAGTTCCAAGATGGATTTAGAATCATTCAAGAGTAGATTTTTAGTAATTTTGGCAAGCTATATCGACTTTAAAAGAGTTTATTACATAGTAATTATATACTTATTTTAAAGTAAATATGTACTTGTCAAACCAAAATTTTCGGTTGGTTTTGGCACAATTTTATGCTTGATTTCCAGCCGAATTTGAGACGCTTATATCGCAAACATAGAGCTCAAATAGACTGTAGAAATGAAATGATTCTAACGTCTCATGTAAAACTGCCAAATGATTAGTTCCAAGTTAGATTTAGCACCATTCAAGAGTAAATTTCTAGTAATTTTGGCACGCTATATCGACTTTAAAAGAGTTTATTACATAGTAATTATATACTTATTTTAAAGTAAATATGTACTTGTGAAACCAAAATTTTCAGTTGGTTTTGGCCAATCAGTGGGATATTTCTTGTCGATTTTGAGATGCTTATGTCTAGCTCGCATGTGTCTATTACGCAGTAAATATACATTGATCTTAAGGTAGATATATAGCTGTCAAATGAAAATTTCCGGTTTGGTTTTGGCGCAATTCTGTGCTGGGGGCCGGGGGGGACGGCGGTGTTGCCTTACAACTCTTTGCTGTTTATGACGGAGCAGATTGAATGTTTGTTAGATGATTCAAAATAATAAACTCTTATATTAAAGATCATACATCTCTTTTAGTAGGTCATATGTTTTTAGTAGTACATTGCACTGATAAAATCAGAATGACAAAATATACAGCGTTAATGAATATTGAGCATAAAGTGATATAAAATAGGTGGAGATGCTAATATAATTATAGAGATATTTTTATTGTTTAACGACTTGTATTTTTCAAATATTACCTAATAGTTACCATTTGAAAAAACTACTTTAGCTTATTAAAAGCAATTTTTCTAATAAGTTTTTCGTGACTAACCTTTAAATCTATAAAATGGAAGGCTATCTATTATGTTCGTCTCTCGCACAGAACCTGAACCTAATGCTTTTCCTTCTCGGTTTTCAAGTGAACATGACTATTTAGATTAAGACATGTTTATATAAAAACTTTTGCTTTGCACCGAATTACGCGGACGTTTTCGAAATAAACAAATATTACTATGGCAATCAGCGGTACCATAAATCAATGTGGTACAGTATGTGCTATATATAAAGAAATTTAAAATCCTAAAAATAGCCTTACCTTACAATCTACAAATAACACGCTCTCCACCATATCAAGTCTTCTCATAAGCCAGCTTTTGAACTACTTCTATCTACTATTTCAATTGATTCTGTAACCCGAGCATTCAACCCATAATTCTTGCATTCAGAATGTTTAAAGGCACTTAACAGCTGCTACATAGTGTTAATTGAGCCACTGTGTAATATCGATATCTGTATAAGCTATAAATAGAATTGTAAAAATTATGTTTTCCAAGGCCAAATATGAATCATTGTATTTTGACGCTAATGTATTTTGCAGTCTATTCTACGTCTATTTTTCAGCTTTCTTCCCGAATCTCCACGATGGCTTGTGATTGCAGGCCGCGCCAGCGATGCAGCTGACATTCTTGCAAATGTCGCCAAAATCAATCGACGACCGGCTGATCGAACCTGGTTGCTCGAGCAATGTGTAATTTAGTTAAATTGTAGATAATGTAGATAGAACCAAAATAACACAAAAGTCATGACTATACATAGGGGATATGGTGGGGTTACCTCAACCCTAGAAGGGTCGGCCCCGCAAACTATAATTAGCCGCATTTCTGCCGAGCGCGCGGATAATTTTAGCAACTATTAGTAACATCCCAATATTTTAAAAGAATATTTGAGAAAGCGGGAAAAATCGTGAAGAATTATTGAGAGACCGGAAAAATTTTTGGTTGCCCTCTTGGCACACACCTCATCGAGCATTCAAACCCCTTTCCCTCGCTCGCCGCCGAGACCATCTCGCCAACCTCCTTTTGCTTACACGCTGACTAATTTGATTTGATGCAAATAATGTTAAGAGGACATATTAATTTGATATATGTTGATGCGTCAATGCATCCGTACCGTCCGTAACATACAGGGGAACATCATTTTTTCGACGCACATTTTTTCAACCCTTTCGTATAGGGAACATCATTTGACAGGTAAATACATTATTATTGCCTAGTTAAAAGATACATTCCGGTCACATTAACGCTATAAAAATTTACCTCATAACGCATCGCTAAAATTCGAAACCCAATTTTTTAACTCTTTATCGGACTACATACAAAAATACCAAAATTTCAAATGATTTATTAATATATTCAAATCTAATGAAAAACGAAAGTGAGTTCCCAACTACCATTAGGACGTTAGTGCACTAAATTAGCAATATAAGCATTTTTTGTATCATGCTCTTAGCTTCATTGAAAACAAAGAATTATTATAAGAAACAACAACTATTACTATTTTGTAACAGATATAGTTGTGGCTTTACTAAATTAAGTTATGTCCAAGGTGCCAGCAATCCAAATGAACTTCCATCATTAGCTTAATAGTGAATTATATCTTCAGGCAGTTAAGATATGGCTTTATTAGATAGATGAGATTCAGAGTGTGCAGATTAGTTATTCGTGCTTTTTTCAATAATTTCATAAAGCCCTATTTTAACATCAGTTGCGAATTCCCCAATGTAGGAGCTTAGTGTAAATAGTGGTATGCTGTTTGTAAAACGTTATGCGTTGCCTTTGCGTCATAGTAATATAATATAGCATTATAAAAGTACGCCAAATACAGATCAAAGAAGAAAGCAATTAAAGCATCATAAAAGCGAATCCTGCTTCTAAGAAACAGCGTAATGGTACATACACAAAGTTGTGCACCCGTTTTTTGCGTTATAAACTGTTGAGAAAAACACGGCCCAGGAAATAGGTGTCCACATGAGAGGTATGCATAACCCTCCAAAATTACTGACCCTATGACGCTCATCACGTTCCGCTGATCCTCCGCACTGCCCTTTCCCACCGTCTTAACTCTCCACTGCTACCCGACCCACAGCGAGCCCAAAGCAATCAAGAAATTTTAACAATTTCCAAAAAATTACAGAAATTTTAATAGAAAATTGAGGACAACGGGGGTAGTTATAAAACTTGTGGAGTTTATTTGGTTATCCACTGCCTACCCTCCTCTCCGTTTTGCGTCTCCCCCACCCCTATTCGTCGAGCATTGGACACCTACAGACGTAGACATACACCCTGACAACAGCATGCTTGCAATTTAGTGAATCATTTCAGTCTTCTCGATTTGAAGTAAAACAATATTCAGTTACATATTAAAATCGTACGGTCAACATGAATTTTTGCACATCTACCGACCACTTTATTCCATATTACTAATATTAGTTTCGAACAAATAAAAGACAATTCCGGGTAATCCTTCTGATCCGCTGTCAATCAGCTTGGCTATTCTCTTGCGAATTTACTATTTCATATATTACAATTTATTTACATGCAATAAATAATAGCTATTTTAGCGTGCAGTATGATTTACAAAATGTTTTAGAAGCGAATTGGTGCTGAAACAAACACAGCAGCTGGTCGAGAGAAATATGGAATAAAAGATTTATTTGGAACTCCAAACATCAGAAAGAAATCTATTATTTTAACGTTTGTTTGGTAGGTCTCAATTCTTTTGTGTTTATATAGCGTATATAAATCATTTCTTTGGTGCTTACGTATGTGTTGCCTTTTTACAACATCAAACAGTTACCGCAAGAGTTCGTGATGAGCCCTTCAAATGTGTGTATTGCTCATTCCACACTACATTGTATACGCTGTAAGATGAAATTGTTAATTTCCCAGTATTTTCTCACTTTGTCCTACACCAGCTTTCGTCCTGTCATCCAGACTTTTATCCTGCCTTTCCAACGTTTATTCTGTCACCTCCCCAGCTCTGGCTCTCTTTCCACCAGTTCTGTTCCAAATTCTAGCAAAAGGCGCAAACTGGTCCCATCCCTAACAGTGGAAGAACTACTAGAAAAATCAACCGCGTCATACTACAGCGTATATAACGTAGTATAACATAAAGTGTCACACTCAAGTGTCATAAAGTGAACAATTGATATAAGAACGACTGAAAAAATCAACCGCGTCATGCTACAGCATAATTAACCTAGTGCAACATAAAGTGTCACACTCAAGTATCATAAAGTGAACACTTGATATACGAACTACTGAAAAAATCAACCACGTCATGCTACAGCGTATATAACGTAGTGTAACATAAAGGGTCACACTCAAGTGTCTTAAAGTAAACACGTGACATTGTAACCTTTTTATCATAACGTCAATAGTTAATTCGTTATGGAAAATTATTAATTGTTCAGCCAAAACGTACTGAATGTTTCACGCATAATCACTTAATATTTCACCCAAAATTGATAAATTATTCGCCCAAAATATAATTTTATCTGCGTACATATGTGATGAAGTAACGTCTCTCAGTGTACTAAATTTTGCGACTTTATCACTTTGAGCAGATTAGCAAAAACTAGCAGTTTATAGATCATTTTTGCGAATCTAGATGTCAGCTGTAGCAGCGTTTCGTCTTCCACATATTTTCGCTCACAACTGACATGCCGAGGAAAACACTCGACTGGTCCCCTATTGGGGAATTTGATGGTTTAGAAGGAGCGTGGGATTATTTGAAACATAGGGTTCGTAACCCAAAAGGCCTTCTGGGCTGTCGGTGGAATGATGTTAATGTGGATCTCGACTATTTGCAGTTGCCCATATATTCGTCTTTTCCAAGTCGCAAAAACTCTCTTCTTGGCGCCAAAACATCAACAGCAGTCCGGGATTCATAGAATATTTCAGCAAAGAGTGGATTGTTACTGATATACAGTTTTGGTATGAAGGTGCCCTAGCGGTGACTCCATTAACCATAAACGGACTTGAGCGTTTTAACCGACATATAAAGGATATTTATACTTTGCATAAGTCTCAAAAATATGGGCAACTGCTTTCAAATGAAATAACAGCCTAGGTAAGAAGTATTCAAACTTTTTGTTTTATGTGAACAATTAATAAATTATGAGACTATACAGTGATTATTTATGGGTGAACAATCCATATATTTTGGGTGAACTATTAATAACCTACCATTCGTTATATAGTATACTCGTCTTTAAATGGTCACGAACGAAATGATTACACGTAAAGCGATAATCTTAAAGCTAAACATATTAAGCGAATTCTGTTGTGATTCCAAGGTATAAATATTCTGGATTTATCAGCAGAAAGATTTTATCACAATAAGTATTAGCTAGTTGAGTACACATATCTATACAGTGGACTGTGCTTACAATTTAAGCACTTTTATAGCGAAAACGTTACTGCAGTGAACGTTTGGTACCAGCTAAATTGTCTTAAATAGAATACAGGTGTACACAGTAAATATCATAGTGATGTTTTTATTTGTTCCGATCTATGTCACTATAAAGGTACTCTCAGTTATAAAAGTGCAGGGTTTGTGATTTCTTGTTCAGCGGCTAATACATTTTATGGCTTGACCCAGTTCCTACGACGATAACGATAATCTTGCTAATACTTTTATGAATGTTTTGTTTTATAAATTATATAACAGACATACATAACGAAATGGAGATTCAGGGGCGGTTAGTCCCTGAGGTTTCAGACCCCCCCCGAGGCCCCGGTTTGCAACTCCCCTGAGGGTACGCACCTCCTGCCCCGTGGTGCTCCGCATCCCCTCGACCTAAAAATTTTAACAAAAATAGGTAAAAACATGGTGAAAATTGGTAAAAATAGGGTAACATCGCCAAACATGGGTCCTCAAAGTGGAGGAGGCCATCAACTGTTTTCAGCACCCATTCCCACTAGAGGACCTCTCCACCGAGGGGTTATGGCCCTACCCTGAGAACCTAGCCCCCTAGAATTTTATAGAAAGTTTCACCGCACAGTAAGGATATTAATATTTAGTATTTGGTAAGAAAATTATTCCTAAATTTTAAATTTAAAAACTAAGGAAACACGTACTAAAAATGTTAGCACTGAATATTCGGTACTAAATTTCCTTACTATACACAAAAATAATCACATGAATGTAAGGATATTTTCTGTTATATGCAGGAAAAAATTTAGTTCTTGATGAATTCAATCGAAAATATTCCATTGCATGGTTTTTGGGAAATATTGTTCAGCAGTATCAAGTAATATCCATGAATTGGCATGTGTTATAAACATCGTCTTTTTTATACACATGGCTTGTCAGCCACTGTTTACTGACACCATTTTTAACAAATGTATATAAACATTATAAAGCCGTCGCAGATAAACAGTAATGTGATAAATTCTTAAGCAGAATCAAAAAAGAGATGAATTGGTAGCAAAATAAATATATTTATTCTTTGTGTACCCTGGTCTTAAATAGTAGTATAAAACATCTGTAACCGACTATTGTTCAAAGAAAAAACGCTTTGCCTGATGCTGTTATCAGAATTTCCAAAGTATGCATCGTTGTCAAAATTTTGTGATCCATTAAAGTTTCGTCGCTGATGCTGTTATTATAACGTGGTTTCACAAGGTATAAATGTCGAGTACACTATAATGGACATCTTGTGTAGTGGTTATCAAGATTAGTAGCAGTTTTTTCCATTTTCCCAATTTTGGAAGACAATTGTTGTATTGCGCGGGTTAAATATTAACTGCTACTACCGTTAGACAATAGAGACATCTTTTTACGATGACGGTGTTGGTTTTTGTTTATTTTTGGTTTTTAGATAGCTGTTAAGGCGGGTTTGACGACATCTTAAGTTTACTCACAATTTTACTAACCTTCTTTCATATTCCATAAAAAAATTAAAACAACCCTTGCATTACGCGGATTAAGGTATCAACAGTTAGACATGTAGTGCCTCCTCGTTATGGTAGGGGTGTTCAGTTTGTTGACGATTTTTTATTGTTTTTAAGGTTGGTTAATGCAGCTGTCTATAACGGTCTAACATACAATGTTAGTAATCTTGGTGTTAATGATTATTTTGCGTTTGCAATCAACGGAGCAGTTGAACTACCTGCATACTTTCTTATATGGCCGCTACTGAACCGAATTGGACGACGATGGATGTTAAGCATTTTTATGGTTCTTGGAGGATTATCATGCATTACAGCCATATTTATTCCACATGATAAGTGCTTTTGTCATTTTAGCAGTCGCTATTTTTGTTGTAAATTTGTTTTTGACGATGAGAAAAACCATAAAGCGGCATTGTCTTTTATTTTTGCATGTTTTTAATTTCTATCTTATTCAATGATGACACCAGTTTGAAGTAACTGCCTTATAACAATTCATGTTACATGCATCAATCACTTGATTGAAACATTGCCTGTACCACTGTATTATAAAGCCATGCCATGCATGATTTGTTTTGATAGGTATCTTGTTATCAGAAACTGTCGTGGCTCAACAGTACTGAAGCATTACTTTCGTTAATATTTCAGATTCAAGTATACATATTAACAATAAAAGAGGCGAAATAAATCTCTGTCGCTGTTTAGGCAGTTGAGACATAGAAAAGAAGCAAAACTATTAACCCTTTGAAAATTACCACGCGTTAGAAACATTTTTCAATCTAAAAAATTTCGTCTTATATGAAGTAAAAAATATGTTGCGCAACCTATTAAAAACTGCTGGATTACCCAGTAATAAAAACCGGTTCTGAACCATATGGGCCTTACGGGCATCTAAAGGATTAACGGGGATCTAAAGGATTTAGCGAGCATCTAAAGGGCTTAATGAGAGGGTTAACGTATTTGGGTACCATGGAAGCTTTACGTTTCGTCTAAAATGCAGTCCAGTGACTTACATCACTATTTTCGATGAGCGGAATAAGGACATATTGATCTGTAAAGTGATAAATTATTGCAACTATTAGAAAAGAAAAATTTAGCTTAAAGCGTACATGATAAACACTTGACAGAAAGTGAAAACAACACAATTCTGAAGCCAATGACAAAACTACCTTTACAACTATAATTGAGTGTGAAATCGCAAAAGATAGTTGTCGCTGCCAGTATGTTTGCATAATGTTTAACCTCTTTGCGGACGATGGTTCCCAATGAATCCAAGGTACATTGGGAAGCGTTACACAATCCGCGTTTGTCCAAAATATGGTCGTTTCAGCCTGATTCGGAATGTGGTCGTTTGCAACTATCCTTAAGGAACCAAGCAATAGCTTAAACGGGTTAGTAGCTAACATTAAAAATCTTGCACATTAAACCCAATCGTTGCACTTACAATTCGCCAACGCGACGAAGGTTTGTTAAATAATCTTATAGAAATACACATTAATTCATGAGAGAGTAAATAGAAGTAGTCGACAATGTAAATATCAAAGAATCATCAATAAATTTCAGAATATAGATGGTGGATAAGTGGAATGGCATTCACTGGCAAATTTTGCAACTCAGCATCATTCGCCATTCTGTATATTTTCGCTGGAGAGCTATATCCGACTGTTATACGGGCGCTTGGAATGGGATTTAGTTCCATGATTGCAGGTCTTGGTTTAATATCTGCACCATATCTAGTGTATTTGGTAAGTCGCTAAAATTTATGATTATTAACACAGCTTCGGTTTGCGTACGTATACATATACAAGTTTTGCTCACTCTGCCACAAACACTGAAAGCATGCGTGTAGACAGGTATAATTTCAGACATAACAATACAAAGAGGAACTGTATTATTATCGCTGAGTGCCTCCCTATGTGTATGCAGGCATTAATTTAGCATCAGAACTGCTATCCATTTTTGAACTTTACGGCAAATATTAATGTGGGCATTATACCATAGCAGGTTATGGCTTGAAAATCGCCATCGACGACAGTCAGTTACTCGCAGAGAACAATTGCCAAACAACAGAAATTCAGCAAACGTAATTTTCAATTTATTACTGAATAAATTTGCCCTAAGATAGATCATGCTGTTGCGTAGTTGCAATATACTGCATTAAACGCGATATTTACTCCATCACCTATAATTCGAAAAGCGATTGGTGGAATTTCCTAACTTTTTTCCATTCAATAAAATCATAGAATGGCACATACAAGTATATCCATTTGTTATATTTATTTGCCTGTATATCATGTTGTTTGCAAGCAGAGGTTGAACAAATCCCTTATTTCGGGGCAAATTCAGTTCATTTTAGTACGTTATCGCATATAACTTAGTGAGGGGTAAACATAATGCGAAAAATTTTTAGAAGTAAACTAAATTACCTGTATTAATAATATAAATCCTTCATTAAACAATAATGTTGCCAAAACCACATATTTCGAACCAACACCTTGCCGGTTGAGTAGCTGTAACTACAACTTGAGATCGGTGGTACAATTCGAATTGATCATTTATAGCACATACACCGTTAGATAGAAATCTTGCAAACAGCAACGATCTCTCCACCAGGGTGATTTAGTGTAATTTTGTTGTTATGAACTATTACTTGGAAATGGTTGCTGAAATTAAGATTAATATTTACGATACATGTGAAATACAAAGTAATCTGCTGGTCATAAAAATATAATTACAGCATATTTTTCAATTTACTGTCACGCTTCTTGACTTTCTAGCGTGCAATGCAGTGATCTAACAATTTTGTCCTATTAAAGTGATTCACTGTATAAATAGGATAAGTCATTAACAGCGACATCCAATAAATTTGTCCCGCTTTTATTTAATCAATAAACTGCCATCATGTACACAGCTACAGATTGCAAAATGTAGCAAACACACTCATTTTAAAAGACGAAACAGATTTCGATATCATTTTCAAATCAAAATTGTTCATTGTCCTGCACGCGTCTAGTGGAATCACATGTAATAGCATTTGAAACAAGCGAATTCATAAATTTCTCAAGGATTGTGGCGGCATAAGCAGTTCCAAAAATAAGCTGCTATGTTCTGGAAAATTAAAATAACACATAGATAAATCAAATGATAAAGCAAAAGTCGATATTTCTAAACTCTTAGACTCGCCTATAAAACGATTTAAGGAAATTTTAGTAAGAAATTGCTTAAACTTTCAGGCGATTTATTCAAGAATTCTGCCGCTACTAATAATGGGCGTTGTGACGCTGACTGCGGGTATTGCATCAACGTTTCTTCCGGAAACGCTAGGGTCACACCTTCCACAAACACTTGACGATGCGGAAGCGTTTGGAAAACACAGTCAGTTTTTCAGTTGGAGGCCTATTGTTGTTCCACCGAGTGTACGGTAAGATGATAATGTGTATATATTATGTATTGAAACTTAAAATTTCTTGCAAAAAATTGCATTTCAGATATGCGCTAGTTTATAAATCAAGCTGATTATTATAATATGCAGGGGCGTGCGGTGTCGGTGCAGGTGTAGTCCAGGAGATAACCAGAAATTCTCGCTCGGATCTCCAAATATTCCTCATAATTAGCTAATCATTGCACCTAAAATATGAATAATATGTATACATGTTATTTACAATTTAAGTTTCCGTTATAAAAGTGCCTATAACGTATGCTTCATGTAGATACAACTTAATTTATGAATCCTTAAAATGTGTTCCACATATATAGTTTGATTTTATAACTTGGTGTAACCCACAAATCTGGATAGCTCAGAGCTGTGTACGGATACGAGTAGCTAGGTGCTGAGCCGAAGCTTTAATCTTGAGCTCGTCGGTAACGGATACCCACCAGTGCCAAATCGGTGTAGGACATCTTAAGCGCCCATAAATCTCCATTTAAAACTGAGATCTGTCAATCGTAGAAATGACTACAGTGGCGATTACGTTATAAAGATCCCCATGTGGAAGTTTTGTCCTCCCTGAGTGTCTCTGTCATCATCTATTATATAGTGCCTTGGATGGACACCGTAGCGTTTCTGATCGCAGTTTGTAATAGTGTACATATGCAGTGTAGTGTGGGTAATGATATACTGAGACTAATACAGTTTTTCAAAAAGTTATATGATGCCAGTTACGCCATGCTGTTTTTTACACAAATTATATATCGTATTTTTTGTTTTACTATTAGGTGCCGCTATAGCCCTGCTATTGAGGTGTTCATGCCTTGTGGTATTGGGATGAGCTGGAATGATTGGTTTCAATGGCATTTCGGATATTGTCATTGAGAATTTTTAATCCATAACATGCGCTTGCATAGTTTCGTCTGACAACCAATAAGTCCAACGATGGTACACGATAAGTCCTGCCAGGCTTTTATTCAAAACGGCTCATATATACCTTGAATATAAAACATTGTCTGTATTTGACGGTGTTCCAGTTTTGAGACAAGAATATCCTGAATTGAAGGCCACGTAATACACGGCATACTCAAGCTTAGACGGATGTAGCGTTTATAAATTTTAGTCAGTATTCCTTTAGAATTTTAAAAATACACGAGCGACTGGCTGTATAAGTTGCCAAATATAAAGAATCTAGCTTTAGGTTGTCCCATATAATCATTTCAAGGTGGACATGCGATGTAATTCGTTTCAGCAATTCTCCACTAAATCTAATTATAAGGAAGTGTAGTTATTGTTGAACGAGAGATAAACAGAACCTTAATTTTTGATGGATTGGACTTCATGCCCCACTTCTCCGCCCAAAGTCCTATTTTTTCAAGCTGAATGTTTGACGCAAGAATTACTGCATTAATCGGCTTTTCTGATATGGTAAGTAATGTATTCATCGGCAAACATCAATGTTTCCACTAAGTAGTCTGGCTGCTGATCAATAACGTCTAGAACATCGTTCATATCTAAGGCAAATAGGATTGACGCTAAGCTACTTCGTTGCGGTATACCGGCCTTTAAATCGAGTGATTCTGAGTAGGATTTTCTGACGAACGCATTTAACCAACGATTTATTAGATAGTTGGTATCTGGTCATAAAACTGACTGACAGTGTGAAAACCTCAGTTAAGTAATCCAAGCCACTTTTTAATTAAGTAGGCCAATTGATTGATAGTCGAGTGCCTAGGATTAAAGCCGAACCGAAACTTTGAAACTACACTAAAATAGGTTTCCATCAAATTTAAAAAAAACTTTCTTTGATTTTTTGAACTACCACAATATTCTTTTAAAATTCAAAGAAATATTCTTGGAAATTTCAAAGAAAATTGTTTGAAATTTCAATTAATATTCTTTGAATTTTAAAAGAATATCTGGTGGTGCAGAAAGTCAAAGAACATCCTTTTTTAATTTCATGAAAAGTATTTTACGTGTAGCTTATTAGCTTGAAGGAATTCCATAATTGCGACGTTGACTAAATTTTCCAAAATTTTAGTGACACTACTTAGTATAGGTATTGGTCTATAATTGATTTGATCACTGTGTGCTCCCTTTCGTTTAAAACTGGCGTAACTTTATTGTGTTTCCAATCATGTGGAAGTAGTCTACACTGAAAATAGATTTGTGTGAAATTTAAAAGAAATTTCTTTGCATTTTGCGCCACCAGATATTCTTTTAAAATTCAAAGAAACATTCCTTGAAATTTAAAATAGTTCTTTTTAAAGAGTAGCATTTTAAGATAATTCTTTGAAATTTCAGAGAAAATTTTTTTAAATTTTAAAAGAATATCTGGTGGTGCAAAATTCAAAGAAATTTCATTTAAATTTAACAGAAACTATTTTGAGTGTTGATAATAGAGATTTATTAGATATGATATTTAATGGGTAACAGATTCCAAGAGAACATCGTTTTAAAAGGAAATTTGGTATCTCATCGCAACCCGTGCTCTTGTCAACGTTAATTGTTTTAAGTTGAAAAAGAAACTTTTATGTTTATGTATGATGTCCTTGACACAGTCAGTAAAAACAAAATATAAAATTAGATACCTACCATAGTAAAGTAGATGGTGTCTCATATACCATCTGTTTTGTTATAGTGTAGGTATGTCCTGCATGCCATTAGATGATGTAGTGTAGACTATTGGGGTACAAACCCTTTCACATTGGAGTCCTTTACAACGTAAATGCCGCATAATTTAATTTTGAGTTCTTTGAAAGACAGTGTAAAGGCTTTTTAGTGGGACATGTTCAGCAAAGCTGAGTGTTCTGTTTCGTGGCTGAAATGAATAAGTGGCTCGCTTTACGATTTATCTAAGGTGCTTCGGTTTGGTTTGAAGATTAAAGGCTGGGTATATATATATACTGTGAGGCTTAGATATAGTTTGGCTTAGGGTGAGTTAGGTGTAGGGTTTTCTTTTAGGCTTAATTGAAGGCGTATGTTCGCTGTAACGTTTAATTTATCTTTGGGCATTGTCTAAGAATGCGGTATTGCGGCTTCGTCTGAGTATATAATGCGATTACCCCAAAGTCTAGCCTAGTGCGGGTTGAAATTTTAAGCACATAAACCGCAAATAACTCCATGGTCAACATATGGCGCCGTCATCGCAATAACTAGGTGGACCCTTTTAGTTGGCGTATTCTAAAATATAGTGGTGCTGTTAAGTGCGTAGTGTCCAAAAGAACTTGGCGGTCTTAGCGGGTATAAATCCCTGAATATGCGGGTAGAGGCCTAATCGTGGAAAACCCTGAGATTTGCATGGCTATCGGCTACTCTCCACTGTAGCTACTAATATACTTTTTTGCTAGTTTGAGCTCAGCTAAACTACAAATAAACGGCGTATTAGCCACAGCAAATATTTACCGTTAAAAATCCGCAACCAGTAAACAAGCTTAACATGGAAATATTTTTTGCGATTTATAGGCCCGATCCAGATGGCGACGAATTGGAACAAATTTCACTCCAGAATCACACTGACGATTCGTGATGACAAGCTCTTTGTCCATAATGACGTTTAAATACTTAATGACCTCTTGCAGCTGCTGTCAAATTTATAGATAGTGAATGGTTCGCTGAAAAGAGTCGGGTTTCCATCACAGATATGGCTCTGATTTGGCAAACTTTTAACTCTGTGTCTATATACATTCATAACTATATTATAATTATAACATCGGCAATACGCTATAAGTCCCCGTCGCCCTATTGAACGCCGATCACAATGAAAAGTGGCTTTTAAATGCTTTTTATACCATTTTCTAGGATATTGATGAGATAAACTTTTAACATTCGAATATCTAAAAAAATCTGGCTATAAGAAAGAATATGAGGTGTGCAGATGTATAAAATTTGATAATTTGATTTTACAACATCTATGAAGATCGAGTTGCGTCGCTAAGTAAAAGTCAATTCTTGACCTCAGCAGCCGAACACCGTGCGCTTTCAACGCATTAGTTAACGTTATTTTTTGGCTTCTGTATAATCTCTTTTAGTATAAAAAATTTAGAAATCCTTAACTTTACTTGAAGATAAAATAAAGTATTCAGATGTGAACAGATTTCCATGATAACGGTAACTTACCGCTAGGTTGAGGCATAGAATTTTTATTGCGCTGTCTTTTTTCAATACAACTCCTTTTTCAAGTTCGATTTTTTTTCGGAAAATTTCGAAAAATACATGGCCCGTGCAAGAGAACTGATATTTTTATTGTCCCTGTACAACTACACAATATATAGCAGCAAAAGAATATGGTCACGGTATTATAGCTGCAAGAACGTAATGAACCCTTCAGGAAAGTAGCTGTGCAGTAAATTACAGAATGATCCTCCCAAAGTCTTGAAATGATGACGGTGCTTTGCGTGACTGGTGACGAGACTAGGGAATAATCTAAGTTATCAATTTGAACCCGGGAAAGCTAAAATTTAATATAGTTGCCAATCTAGTCTCGGTCACTACGTCTAAACGTTATCTCGAAAAATGCCATCTATTAGAGCATGGTTGCTTTAAAATATATTTCACATTTTGAACGAAATAGTTCGTTATAAACATATCTAGTAATATATATATTGAATATATTGAACAAACATGAGAACAGTAGTTATATACTGTATAGTTGGGTTTTTCGAGAAAGATTTCAAGCCGGACAACGGTGGTTTTATCCGGAAAGCGAAAACAGGAAAGTATTACAGGTATAAAAAATTTAGCGATGCTGTTAAGCTAGCGGTCTCAGCGTTGCATTTAGTACTAAAGTGTTACGTTGATTTTGTACTTCCAAAATATAAATCTGTTACCACTATATAACAGCAACCATTGACTGTTGATTTGCTGCATAGTAACTGTTGCTAGGAACCGTACTGATCTTTCTGACACCTTTTAATGTCCCAGAATTACAATAATGCATTAAGAAATCATTAATGCCAGCATAGCAGCGATTTTATCACACTCAGAACTGTACGATCTTGATTTGTTCCTCCTATGACAAAAGGTTTTGAAATTTATCAACTACAACAATTGCAACTGTTAAGAAACATAATTTGAAGCGTCATGTTTCACGTGTTCTGGCTCCTAGCGCTTGCACTATTTGCGGCATACCACAGAAAATGCCATTGCTATTGCCGCATTTAGTAACAAAGAAAGCCGGCCAAACCAAAGCCTAAGAGCATAAGCGTTTTATTGCTGTAAATTACTTTCCACCATCTCTAAATTATTAACACAAGAATATCTAGAGCGTTTCAAACTGCTTTGGGAAATCTTCGCCAAAGCTCAAATGACCTGCAATGTAATGCAGAACACATTTGTTAAAACGTGGCCGAGTGGTCTAGCGTTGCATCTCATCCTACTAATCCAGGAGGAATGTGTTCAACTCCCGTCGGTACCTGTATTTTTACATTTACAGCATAGGTGTCGATAAGGTGGTACGGGGTTACCTCATAATGGTCGGACACCATCAAGCCATATTTATCCTTTATTACTGCAAGCCTTATTTACAAACTTCCTGAAGCAATACTTACCCCTTCCGCGCCGTATGCGTGCCAAAATTTTAGCAAATATTGCAATAAAATCGGCAAAATTGAGATAAAGTTGCTAAAAAACTGTGGATAGGAGGGTTTGCCCCTGAGCGTTCACCCCCCACCTCATCCCGTTTACCGTCTACGCTCCCTAAGCCGAGGACAGGTCAACACGTATGATTTAGACACGTTTTTGTACCAAGCAAATAAGGGATGCTCCTAACACATAAAATCATTATGGGACTAGGTAACATCGTATACTAAGAAAAGGTGATTGAATACCTTGCTATGTCATTTATTCTATTAATGTGAATTGATAAACATTGAATTTATATGCCAAGTTATATGACTATTTGGTTCATATTAACGATTAGACCTACAGGAGCACAGATTATAATATAAAATGTGTTAGGTTAAACATATGACCCCAAAATTGAAGAAACCCAGCGGTACCTGTGAAGCATCTAGCATACGTATACTTTCATGGCAATAAACTTGTCGTAGCAGTAAGAAACGATAGAACCACGTGCAACATTACATGAAGATATATCTGCTGTGTGGACAGATTCGAGGGGAAGCTATCTAAAATTAACACCGCTTTGGGTATGCCGAAACTTTATAATGAACCGCTTTAAAATGTGTACACACAAACGTACCAATTAAAAGTGGTCATTTTATATATACGCAATAGTATAGGGCTATTATCAGCTTGGCGCAGAGTACAAAATATTTACATCACAGTGCAAAGACATTAGTCTCAAAATTGTACAGTCTGTGCTCTGTGACTATTTGTAGTTTCATAAACCAGGCTCAGATTGTAGGGAACAAAAACAATATATACACCAGCAATATATTAAGTTGCGCGATATAACTATTTTCAGCACATCTCATAACCATATGACTTTTGACGTCTTCTTTCAATCGATCAAAAAACCGACGCCTAAAAATATTATAAATATTAAACTTTAAAGAATTTTTACATTTTAAAGAAAAATAAAGGATTTGAGATCATTTGAAGCTTAGTCTTATAGTACTTTGTGTAATTGGTTGCAAAGGATGGCAAATGCGGAAGTTCAATGTGTATATTATATTTAGAGAGCAAGCTCAAAAAGCTATGGAGCCATCCGTTTTAGCACGCTATGTATGACTAAAAACATTCAAAATTTGAGTTTTTGGAACTGAAATAGGGTGTTCCCGCTTCTGTGTCTTCCGAAAGCAACGAAACACTAAAATTAAGATTTGAAACTATCCAGTCAACGAGTTTAATTTTAAGCCTGCAGTCAATGGTTGATTTTAAAAATCAAAAATTTACTTATTCGTATCTTATTAATTTCGTTCACAGCTCCAGAATAGATGAGGCTAAATTTACTAATTTCTAGCTTTCAATGAAATATTCCGAACAGTGATCCGTTTTTCATCAAGCGCTATAGCCAAAAACATTTCAAACGTTGGAACGTGTGAGGCCAAGATCATTATATATTTCATATTGGTTTTGTACGATTTAACACATGAAGCCATTATAGAGTAATTTCAGATAAACCTCATTCGCGAAATAGCAGAACTATAGCAGTAGTTGTCATCACCACAGGTAGGCGGTAATTCAGCATGCGCACCTATTTAGGAGAACTGCTTTTTTCTGCAACCATTTCAAATTCCGGGCAATTTTTTATAAACATTTTGGTGTACTGGTTACCCAATAGGGACGAGAACGGGCCCAGTTTTTTAGGCTCGGATCGGCTACGACGTTGCCTGGTTCGGCTTAAATTTTTTTCAATTTCTGGCTCAGATGGTTCGAAGAAATCTCTCACGACTTGTGAATAAAAATTAGCTGTGATGGGCTTGGATGGCTAACCAAGTGGATATGGTCTAAATACCGATGTGGTAGTTCGCAATTTGAGGTTGTTACATTTTATAACAAAGTGGCATAATCTTAAACTTGGGTATACACAAATCTTTAGGTCTCACAGCGAAAAGTACTAGTTGGGATAAAGCCCATAACCATCCGTGCTTCTACATCAATAAAATTTCACGGTCGCGCTGATTTAAAGATTTGCTTAATATAATGCAAAATATTATGCCTCCCAAATATAAAACCATTATTTAGCTTCAGAGATAGCACGTTTTGGAACAACTGGAATTTTCGCACGGTTCGATTATATTTGGCAAAACATTTGCCCTAGTACAAAATTACCCAAACGACAAACTAGTTTCGAATGAGAAATGGGACTCTCTGGCTCTACAAAAATACCAAATTTTAACCGAACGGTTTAAGCAGATTTCATAGGCAGGTCAAAAATACTAAACCAGACTGCATCACTAACGCAGCGTTCATATTATAATGTCCCCAAGCGTTTGGAATCTATGTATATCACAGTGTCGACAACAGAGTGTCAATACACCCCATGATTTTTATAATTTTTTCAAAGGTAGCTAGCTAGGGGTATTGCCAGTTCTCGACAGTGTCAAGCACACCGTGTCTTCTTGCAGTTTTAATTGTGCGGCATTACTTCATCAATGTTCATCTGGCCTAGATGCAAATATCGAGAATCTAAGAAAATCTACACAACACAGTTGACTAATAAACCGCATTAGCTACAGACGGTGTCGGTTACAGTTAATTCGCGCCAAATTTGGTAGGTATTAAGGGTGTGTACGACATTGTAAAGACAACATAGCTAGGGGTATGCCAGTTAGCCTTCGTTCAAACCACTTTGAGGCGATAGTAAGAAGAAAGCCCCAAAGCTCATGCGTTAGGATTAAAATTGGCAGGTTTGAGAGTATCCTTGGAGATGGAGTGGGACGAGTTGCGATTAGATGAAGTTAAATCTAAGTTCCGACACCGCATGTACTTCCCCCATTTTTTCTAAATAGAACTCATGGCAGACAATACGAGCAACTGTAATTGTCAATTAACCCTTTCGTTCATAAATTGACACATTTGTCACTGTGTGCATTGCAACACAATGCACTAACGGCAGATAACATACAGGGATCGCACCAAAACGATCCAGGCTCAATCCGTGGCAGGTGCAAAAATGTGGACTCAAGACTTTACGAAATAAACATTAGTTTGAAAAGGAAAGGGTTAAACACTACCATCGCGTGTAATTCAAGCTATTCAGCAACGCATCCCCAATCTTAATTTTGCTCATACTACCATTATGTATGCTCAAGCATTTAAAATGCCTTCTAATTTATGCATCAATTGTCTTAAGATGTGTGCAGCAGGGCCGGATTTTGTCACAGTCTGCCGCGGCTGTAAAGCTATGCTTGGCTAGCCGGGGTCAGCCACTGTGACGTTTTTTGGGCCGAGCCAGACGCTACAAATATATTTAGCTAATAGTAAAGTGTGACTGATAAATTGCCACAAGGGCCGGAATCGGCTCTAAAAGCCAGAAATATATGACAATGGAAAATCGCTAAAAATGGAAATTGATGATAATTATGGTCATATATTCGTAAAACATCCTTCCATTTACAATAGCATAATTTTCATGCATGAAAAAGCATGTTTTACACAGCCGCTAGGTTGGCTTGTAAAAGGCTCTTAAAAAATTTTTGAACTAGCGATATTTGCGTATATATTTTTCCTGAATTCATGCGCTTCGCTTTTAATTACTACTAATCTTGCCTTTTTTATGGCTAGAGCTAAATATTTTCGATGTAACACAACCTGCTAAACTGAATGTAATAAATATTTTTCCAGTAGCCCGTCCGGCTATCAAACCGTGAGACATAGCCCCGCCCGACCCGTACAAACATTCTAGCATAGCTTAGCTGTTTATATTATTTATGAAGGGCCGGATGTGGCTGTTGCGGTTTTGTCACGAGCTGGAATTGGCTCTATGACAGAACCCGGCCTAGGTGCACACATCTTAAGGTAAATGATGTATTAAACACAGATTAACACGTCCTGAGGTCAAATATACACAACACGAACCCTGGCAGAAGCGCTCGCTTTTGTACGGTTCCTCGAGGAACCGAGCAATAGCCCTCAGATAAAGTACGAGGATCGCTATAAACGATTCAAGTTAAATCCACAGCAAGTTTTAAACTTTAATTTTACGAAATCAGCATTAGTTTAAGGTAGGAAGGGGTTAACTTTACCTTGACGTATTAATGCAAGCTAAACTGCCATTTACAAGAGGACACTGGAATGTAACCAGAACTGAGTTTCGCATTATACAGGTGAACATGAAATCTAGCGGCTCAATACATTAGTTACATATCAAACGTAGGTAATATTTACTACAACAACAAAACAAGTGAAAAAATTAAGCACACAATAATGTTAAAAAAACTTCAAAATCAATGACTAGGCTTTAACACAAATAATGCAAAAAGTAATAAAACGGAAATGAAGAAATGGAATCGGTTAAAAATTACATTGAATAATCACAAATATATACATATAGCTATATAAAAGTAATTCATATACATTACAGATTATGGTTAAACACAGCTTAATATCTACGCATCTGCGGTATCATTTCAAAGTGAAATTAATGTTTCACAGAAATTTGATAATCTCATTTTTATAAACATTAAAATGCAGTCTCGCCAGATGCACTACATAGGTAAAACGCAACGGAACGTCGCTTGAAGCATGATTTTATTAAGTGGTCATTTTGTATATTTACTTGCAATAGACTTTGTGTTTCATGTGTATACTACACTCTTAAACATCTAATTCTGAACCCACAGAGAACCTTGTCAAAGATAAACCAATCGAAAACAACTGAAAACGCACGAAGTGTTCGTGCTAGTTTCTAGATAACCCAGCTATGGTATATATATCCAGCATACCGAAAAACTTATACCTAGAGCATGCGTTATACCCTGTACGCAACGCATAATCAAATGGTGACAGAATAGTTTTTAGCTATCGGGTTCATTGACAATAAACCCATTGAAAACATCTCCAACACTCGTTTCACGCAAAAACACGCAATAAAAGATGCTGGAATTTGAGAAATCAATATTTCTGGCAAAGGGTCGATGAATTATATTGAGGCACGCACAGCCCAAGGAGTGGTTGCATAAGAAAGTGACAAATACCAAAGTTATAAATCTCATGAACTGATTTCTTGGTGTTTCGATGTGAAGTTGGTGTGGCGATATATGGGTTGGGAAAGCGTACACGTATGGCTGATTTGGCAAAGAACCCTTAAAAACTTTTTTTGCTATTTTGACCCCGAACAGCGGTCGTAGCTGTTTCCGTTGAAGTAAACGGAGCATCCTCATCACTTCTACTACCGAATAAAAAAGTTATCAAAATCCATTTACCCGAAGATGAGTTACGCGTGACAGAAACAGACAAAAATAAAATTTTCACGATCTTTCCCTTAGTGCCCTCTGTGGAAATTCCGCTCGCTTCGTTTCAATAAATAAACTAATAATATTAATTCCGCTACGAAATATAACAACCTTAATTCATAAGACAATATAACAAATTAATAGAAACCACAGTTTCACATTATGATAACCTGAAAATAGCCTAAATTTACAACACAATCCCAAGGGCAATTACAAATATGTACTTTAACAATGAAAATGTCAGAATATACTACAGTTCCGTTTCCCAAAGCTTACCTCAAACCAGCCAAAATTCATGGTAACGATCTAAAACGATAAAATCGTTAAAAGGTTACTAACATAAACGCTACCGATAACACATTACCATGAGCAGATCTGCGAATAATATCGAAATAACAAAACGAGGTTATTAACACATTAGAAGACTACAATATTCTGTTTCGTAGTGAGTGCCATGTCGTGAGTAGCCTCCACAGTAATTCAAAAATGAAAAGAAAGTACACCGTTATTTGTACGCTAAGCCTTGGCCTACGCTTAGCATTATATAAAAATATACAATATAGAAATATAAATAATTTTCATCTTCACCAGGCAGGAGTTCGTTAACAAAACAAAGCTAGGTCGATCTTTGTAGCAGCTTGCCCAATCAGAAATATGCGGCATGTGTTAAAATTGATTCGGTCCAACTTGATATTTATAACTGAGTATGGATTATTGAAGTACTTGGCTGTAAGTTTGGCTAATATAAATTGCGTGAAGCACTAGCCAGTGCGTTTGTAAACTTTGCAGCCAGTCTGCATTGGATTAGAGTCACATATGAGCAAAGCAGCCTGAAACTGCATGCTAGAGAACGAACCATATGTATTGAAACTGTGCAGCAATTTCATAGTTCGTCTCATTTAATGCCTGCCGAACAGAAAACCGTCATCATCATCTAACTAAGGAGCACTAGTTGCCCGAAATTAGCCTGAACAATTTCCCTGGCGAGCGATTAGAAAATTACAGTATACCTTTTTATCTTCCTTTAAAACCATATAAACCAATAATTTCTAGTTTCCTAAAGAATAACGAAATATAACGAAATATATGTCTAGTAAAGGGAGGTGACTGGAGACAGGGCAAAATTTGTCTAGTCTACGCTTCATGCGTTACAAAAACACTCAGTTTGACGCAGTTTACACAAGCCTGTACAGCGTAAGCCAGTTTTCCGCTGGAACTCCAAAAAACCGACATTTTGATCGATAAATATTTTTGCTTCCTCAGCCTCTTCAGAGATTCACTGAGGCAATGTTATCGGAATTCATTAAGTTTAATGTAAAATATTTGTTTAATATATTTTATATCCACAGTGCCTTCATTTAGTCCTTCATCCGTTTTACCATAAATTACGAAGACCAGGTTCGGGTTCCGGATCAGGTTTAAATGGACGGTTCCGGTTATTCCCTGATATAAGGCATATACTAAACAAAGACTAAGTCAAGGTACTGTCGCAAACGAACCCCCGCTCGAAGCTATTCTTTCTTGTAATTTGTAATGGTTGTAAATGAAACAATTATTATGGATTACTATAGATTTCTATACACGAGTGCCCTGTACCCGTCTTCAAACGGTACTTTTGATGTATATGCCACCCCAAACCACTGCAATCCTGAAGTATTAGACGGACAGGAGTTAAGAACGACGCCCACTCTGCGCGTCACAAAACGTATAATAGATTATCTGAAAGAGCAGGAAGCAATGTATAAGCAAATTAATGACGACAGAGAAAATTCTTTCGGTAACTCGTGTTAGTCGACACTAGACCTTAAATTCGTTGAAAAGTCATGGAACAGCATTTTCGATTCTAGATAACCACTCCACTGTATTCAACGTACTGAAAAACCGATATAAACTGTTCTACATGCCCTAAAAGCAATAAATTACAAACCTTTACAACTTAAGATACACTAGATGATGACCACCGAGTTCGTTGAATTGAAACCCTATGAAAAATGAATAAATTATTATGCAGATTTCTCGATAACAAAACAATGTATTCAGCGAACCGAATTCTTGCGGTAATCTGTGTTTGCCAACAGTCTAACTTAAACCCATCGAAAATCCCTGAAACGTTGGATCTTGATAACCACTCCACTTTCCTCAACCTACCAAAAAAACCTATAATATAGGTTATAGAACCTATAATATATTATAGACTATTCTAAATGTCCAAAAAGCAATATATAATAAATAACTTAAGACAGAGTAAATCCTAGAAGTTCCTAAACCTATTGACAACAACTGAAAAAGCGTGAACTATTCGTGCTGGACGCTAGATAACCAAAGCATAATATTCAGCGTACCAAATACCTATATATAGATCACACGCAAACCATAATCTAACAAATGAAAACAGACTACATTTTAGAAACTGGGTTCGTCGACCGTAAAACTCTTAAAAGTGTATTATAGTGTGTAATATAGTGAAGTTGGATATTACATGATAAATCGTCTTATTCAGTGTACTCGATGAATAGTACTCGTTTGAAGGCGCACTCGCAATAACATGGCGAAATGTAAAAATCTATTTCTGGCAGAGTCGACAAACCATATCAGAGCCCACAGCGCCTGAGGGAGTCGTCCTACAAAAGCTCTATGGCAAAGTTGTAGATATCGGTTTTTCCATGTGACGCCTCTACTGCGAGATATGGCCTGCGAAGGACATATACCCGCCTGGCCAGATTTCGCAAATACCTTTAAAGCCAGATTTGGCAAAGAGCCGTTAAAACTAGCGTTTTGACCATTTTTATCAATGAAATGGCGTCGGCGTGATTAGTGTTAAACGGAAGGGCACATCGTCATCACTTTTGCTGTGAACAAAAATATCGAACCTATCCGGAAGATGAGTTATACCAACAAAAATCACGATTTACCCATAGCACCGTCTGTAAAAACTCCGCTAGCTTCATTTCAATTAGTTTAGATGATATAACGTTAGATATACGTTGACAATAATTGTATCACAGTAATTATGAGTTAATACAACAAGAAAAATCACGAAAATTTTCCCCTAGCACCGTCTGTCAAAACTCCGCTAGCTTCATTACAATTATTTTAGATAGTATAACATTAGATATGCATTGACAATAGTTGTGTAACAGTGGTTTGACATGTGATTAAGGCAGGAAATTCATGAATGCATATGTAATGTAAATGCGCGAAATTCACTATTTGAATTTTAGTTAAGAAATAAATACTTCAGCTATGGTATTGAAAATGAGCTGTAAGTACGCGGCATCATCGTTAATAGTTGCACAACTCGTACGGGATCTGCTTGGTGTTCATTTTTGCCCTAAATGGATCAAATATCAAACGAAGTTTCGCACGATTTCGATCGTTCCGTTTAAAGGAAAATCGATTAATTTAACATATTTCGATTACGTTAAAACAAAAAAAATAATTTAATAAAAATGCTAGTTTCGCGTTTAATTTAACGAATTTCGTTCAAACGAAGATCGATCGATTGCTTCATTCAATTTCGTCTGCGTTCGATTTTATGTGCAATTAATTCTGATTGTAACTGTACATAAGTAACATAATAATATTATATATACTAGTTGCTTCGCGGGGACCGTTGGGCCTACAACTTAACTTCTGCTTGATATAACTAGTGAGACATCAGAATAATGCACTGAAGTTGTCCCGAAAATTTAACATCCATCCGGGATGAAATAAGTACCATAGATATACAAACCTACATACATCATACAATTATGACAAAATCAAAGCGACTAACCCATTTTGACAGTAGATAATAGAACTCTCAATATCAATAATGGTTCTTCCCAATTTTTACTTTATCCGACAGATGACACGGACAATATATGTCATTATTAGCATGCTGAGATGGACAGGAACTAGAGAACAGTCAAATTGGAATGTTCATTAGTCGGTTGTAGACGGCAAATGCAAGTTTTTCTCTAAGTAGATTGACTGATCAAGTTTAAAGAGTAAACCAATATTTCTCAGTTGACCGCTTATACAGGAGTAATCCTCAAGCCATATATATTTACCTTTATAAGTTCAGATGCGCAGTGAAAATAGTGGTCAAATCGATGCTAATACAACGAAGGTACATTAAACAAGAACGAAATTTTAGAGGTTTTATTTCAAATCTTTTAACCCGTAAAGCCTGCGTAAGTAATGTGGAACTATGGTTAGTGTAGATTTATGCCATACAAGATTTTACGCAATACCTGATTTTGATTCATGTTGAGTCCTTGTATTACCATGTTGCATATAAAAAACCCATGCTTGAGCTAATATTGTTCCAAAATGGCAATTTGGAGCAGGGACGTGGCAAACGGGGGTTGGGGGCTTTCATTTTTTACCGACAAACGTGAAAGTTCAACTGATGGTGTTGTAATAAAATGAATCTAATCGACCAGCCCTCTTCTTTTTTGCCAGACCTTCCACTTTTGAGGACCTTGCAATGGTTCTGGTTCTGAGACCGTTATTCCCTTTCAACAAATACTGGAGAAGCGATATTTGCTGTATAATTATGCCGCATAAGGTTTTATCTTTTGTGAAAATTTCAGCTAAATCGAGCAACACATTCTCAAGGTACAAATGATCACATTCAAATCTGAGCTGATTTTAGCATGAGCAAGACGATTATTCAGCTCTGGCTCCTTAAAAGGTGGAGTTACAAATAAACACACATGCATGAATATGCTAATCCCTCAATACATCAAATAGAAATATTATCGAAATCCTCTTAGCTGTGTCTAACTTAGAGTTGTTTAAATAAAACGTTGTTCTTTAACATACTCGCAAAAACTAGCTATGAAATTAATGTAAAACATTAATTTGGATTTAAATGAAATTTGGCAACTAAATTTATACATCTTCCTAAATATATGTTCACAAAAGTGGAGCTAATGTAAGATTAACATTGTCGGCCTTAGAGCAAAATCGGGTGTCGATGACTGCTTCCGTTGAAGAGTTTCCTTTGAATTCTCATTTTTGATTAATGTTTGCTAAGAGGTAGGGTCTATAAGACCCAGCCATAATAATTATCATTACATTATAAATTCATACAAAAAGGTAAGTGTTAGCTGAGCACAGTACCTTAAAAACAACATTACACATAGCATTTTCACAGCTAAAATATCAAAATTTTACATATCTGCTAACACTGCTTGCTTGTCCCACAGATGGGTGTCCTGAATAACTGCCAGCAACAGTGTATTCGTCAGCCGACTCAGGTAAGATATCTTCAGCCATCGCGTCTATACTGTCTTCACGATAATGATTTCGTAGCGCAGATCTTGCACCGCGTCCTACTCCGTAGAATCGGCCACTATTTCCTGACCGCTGTCTTGCGACTGGAATGTGTAGATTTTGAATCACAGCAACATTAGGCTGTACGTTTGGTGAAGGCAATGTGGAACAATTTATCGTGCCGTCACCGTGATGATCATGTTGTTGAACCGAGGCTGGACTCATTTTATGAATCGGTCGATAATTGCCTTCATAATATAAAGACGAATCTGTAGAGTAAGCCGTTTGATTGGATGGTTGATGACTGCATGTACCACGAAATGTCGATGGGCCACCACTGTAGTCTTTCTCTGCGGCTAGTCGTGCATAACGCGGCCAGAAAGAAAGCGAAAGTATAACTGCAGCTATGCAAATGATGCCAGCCCAAACAAGATTCGATACTGAAAATGCAGAGCTAATATTTTTACTTATTACAAAGAAGTAAAAATTATTAGGCTCAATTACAAATTTCTCATAATATTGTTATGTTACAATCCCAATGAAATATCTACAGTACCCGCCAAAAATGACTGTCGCTCGCTCGCGACTCGCTCGAGACTCGCTCGCGACTCGCTCGAAATAAATTTGTTCTAAAAATAGAATTTTCTATTAATTTAAATAGTTGCGAAATCTCGAGCGAGCCACTCTCGAGACTCGCTCGCGACTCGCTCGAACTCGCTCGCTCGAAATGCGACGGTCATTTTTGGCGAGTACTGTAAAAGGGCTTATACAACAATATTTTCTCAATTATTCTTCTACCATAAACAATAATTACAAACTAAAGTCCAAATGCTGGATTTACCAATTTTCAAAAAATTTTACCTTGAAGAAACTCTACTCAGCGAAAGTATGCTGACAAACCCAGACAAGTATACTCAGTTGCAATGTTTCTGGACATATCTGGTGCCTTCGACAGTGCTATGGTTTCTTTTATACTTGACAGCCTAGAAAATCGGCCAATTGCATTGTGTGTCAAGTATTGGCTATCAGAATTGCTTTCAATAAGAAGTACAGTACTCGCCACAATTGACTGCTGCCTTACGAGCGAGCGAGCAACGAGCGAGTCGCGAGCGAGCAACGAGCGAGTCGCGAGCGAGCAACGAGCGAGTCGCGAGCGAGCAACGAGCGAGTCGCGAGCGAGCAACGAGCGTGTCCCGAACGAGAAACGAGCGAGTCGCGAGCGAGCAACGAGCGAGTCGCGAGCGAGCAACGAGCGAGTCGCGAGCGAGCAACGAGCGAGCAGCGGTCAATTGTGGCGAGTACTGTATAACAGCTGAATTAGGGATGGATAGATGCACTGTAAAAGCTTCCCGAGGATTTCCCCAAGGAGGCGTGCTATCTCCACTTCTGTGGAGCTTGGTGGTTGATGAACTCTTGCAAATCATCAACAGTAACAGGGTTATATGTGTGGGGTACTCTGATGATTTGGCAGTAATGGGGTCTTCAACCTCTCTACAAGCTGTTTGTAATAGGCTCCAGAATGCCTTAAATAGGATATTTCATTGGTGTGAGAGTACAGGACGAGCTGTGAACGCAGCAAAAATTAATAAGTGTCATTTTCACAAGGAAAAGGAGTATAATTGGGTATAGGCAGTTGATGATTGGTGGTACGGCTGTACCGCTTTCGAATGAAGTTAAATATTTGGGTCTAATATTAGACAACAAATTAAGCTGGAAGCCAAACTTGATTGAAAAGTGTAGTAAAGCCATCAGGCTTCTGTTCTCACTTAAAAGATTTGCAGGCTGTAATTGGGGGGTGAAACCAGGTATAACAAATTTTTTGTATCAGTCTGTGGCTATACCGTCACTGATGTATGGCATGGATTGCCGGTGGCATAGATTACATCTGGTGTCATAATATACGGGGTTTCTTAAAAAAGTTCAAAGATTAGCCTGTTGTATTATTACTGGTGCTTTTAGAGCGACTCCGCTTGATGGAATGCAAGCGCTGTTGAATATCATACCCAATGATTTACTGGCTAGAGAATAGGCGTTGAAGGAATACCACAGACTCAAATGTATGGGTCTTTGGAGTGATTATGTGATTAAAGGACGTAGGCAAACGACGATAACGGAGGAAGCTGTCAAATATGGTCCGTTTCTGAGCATGCCTTCAGATAGCGTTGTAGAAACAAGGAATAACCAATTCTGGTTTTATGAGAACTTTAGCATCGACTCTGTGGAAAGTACTGATATACATAGTATGTTACACGGACGGATCGGCGATCAACGTGGGCAATGAAAGGAGTTGTGGTGGGGGTGTCTTTATTCCAAATAAAGCATCACTATTCATCCCACTTGATAGACAGGCAACTGTTTTTCAGGCAGAGGTTACTGCTATATGCAGATGCGCAGAAATTCTAGAAGAAAAGAAATTTACGAACAGAGTATCGCTATTTTTAGCGATAGTCAAGCTGCACTTAAGGCATTAGATAATTCCCGAATCAGATCTTGGTGCGTGCTTGAATGCATAAAGATTCTTAATAGCGTTGGTAAAAGGAACAGCTTGATACTAGGTTGGATTAAAGGACATTTTCGATTGTTTAGGAATGAAATGGCTGATAGGCTGGCTAACAAGGGATCGGACACTGGGTTTGTGGGTCCCGAACCTTGTATTCCTATAAGTAATACAATTGTTAAGACTTTCTTAAAGGATTATTCATATAGGGACCATCAGTCAAAGTGGCGCGATGGAAATAATTGCTTGAAGACTAGATGTTTCTTTAAAGAAATTGATAAAAGGAAATCCATGTTTCTATAGAAAATTGAATAAAGACAGAATGAGAATCGCCATGCAAATTTCTTACTGGAAATGGTAATTTTATGAAATATTTGAAAACTGTGAAGATTGAAGATAACGATAAGTGTAGAAGGTGTGGTAAAGATTTGGAGACTGCAAAACACTTGGATTTTGAATGCAGTAAATTAAAAGATTTAAGATTGAAATTCTTAGGGTATGAAATTTTGGATAGCTCCCAAGGCCATCAATTAAAATTGACCCAATTACGAGGTTTCTGGAATAGGATAAGATTTTAGATTTTTCAAACAGATTTGGGGTGCTGGAAAGGACCTAGGGTGCAACCAGATTACATTAACCCCTCTTGCTGTCATTCATTCATTCCATCCAGACATCGCAACCGCTCGAGCTACATAATGGTATGCTGCTGCTATGGTCATTGACGCTGAAGGGTTTGGTAAAATGGGTTTTTGAATGGCATATAAGCCCAAACACAAAACCGCTTATATACCGTTTTATATAATATGGGCGTTATTTGTCACATTTTGGGCACAGTTCACATTCATCTTCTATGTATCTACTCTTGATGTGGCGCCATCGCCATTATTTACGCCGCACGGTTGGTTTAAAGTGGGGATTTGAAGTTTCCTATGACACCTATAGTGTGCGAAACCGTCAATATCTACGGAACCTCTCGAGCTATTTGGATGTTGTTTGTCTCATTTTGTAGAGAAATTCAGTCTCTATATTCACAATTAGCAGGTACATATATACTCAAACTATTCAAGCATCATGGCAGATATTCGGCTCATTTAGCAAGCAGATGCTCAATATATGTAGCTAGGTTCTCCCTAAATTATATACATACACTCAGAACTGAATTTACCACCTTGACGATAAGACAAGCTATTTTAGTAATGCATTAATGCTTCGGTTCTGATCGATGTAAACGTAATAAATTAGAAAAAGTGAGCGAAGCAATAGTCAAAGTATATTATATCTTATTTATGTATACATGTATTTCAACTAAATATTTAATCAATTATAATCAATCAATACATAGTATCACGTTTTAAAAATTTGATGTCAAATCCATCTTAAAAAAGCTAGCTAGGTAAAAAAAATTAGCAAACTAATTAGCAATATCACCTAATTATTTCACTAATTAGCAAATACGATAACACCATAGAGGTTTAAAAGTCACATATTCATGATCAGCGATACCCGAGTGCCAAAAATCAGCAATTTCAAGGTGATTTTAAAATTGGCTAATTAGCTAATGGATTACTTATCTAATTAGCATATACGGCCAAGTTTTACAGTTTCATAATTATCATGTTGGTAATCAGCGTCATAGAAAACCACTGGTGCAATTATTATCATTACGGAGCACTTTGAAATTTTTCAAAAAATAGCTAATTAATGGTATAACAATTTAGCTACAGAGACTAAAATTAATAACATACTCAAACATAACACATATTTAGTAATACAAAGAGTCGTTAATGTTCGACTCTGCTGAAGAGTGTGGGACTCTTCAGGTGTTATATATTATCGGCAGCGATACGTCGCGATCTTCTTCAACATACGCTCCCACGTTTATTATGCACGTCTCGGGTCATAACCATGACCATCACCCACCATGATCTTGAACGCAACAGCTTCTTGGAGAACATCAAATTTACACCCCAAAAAATATTCAACACTATCAAATTTATAACCCAATCCATGTTCTTCAACACACCAAATTCAGGACCTCTTCAGATCCTTGACCACCAAATTCAATGCCGCCAGGTTCTTGACCACCACATTCAAACCCCCAGGTTCTTGACCACTGAATTCAGGTCCCCAGGTTCTTGGAACAGCAAATACAGATGTCCATGTTTCGGGGATGCAATATTTCTCAGATTTTTTTCGAAATTTCGGTACAAGTACTGTCGTGCTCATAATCTAAACACTACTGTCGTAATGTACTGTATAGCCAGAAATGACTGTCACCTCTCCAGCAAGCGAGCACAAAGTGGACATTGTGCGAGTAGTGCTATAACATGCTCCGAGCAGCGGTCATTATTGGCGAGCAAAGTTTAACGCAAGCTTACTTTCACAATATAATATAGTGCAACTCACTTAAACCATTACAAGTTACCTGTCATATCGGACACCTTTGTTGTTCCAGCTTCGGAACCAACAGTGCAAGTTTCAACAAGCCAGTCACGCGAAGACAAGGCTAGATCATTGGCAAGACCTTGCTGAAGCAGAAGCACAAATATTATGCCCTGGATTTGGCTGAAACACATTTTGTGCATTAACTAGATAAAATAATGTAGGTAGCAATATCGAATAATAACATTCATGCGGAGTGCAGTAGCTTAGATAAGTCGAAACAAAAGACACATCAAATTCCTAGTTGTTCAAAGCGTAATTTTGTTAGCAAAGCTACAAATCGATTAGCCATTAATACATGCTACTGTATGTCCTTTACAGTGCATTCTGTCTAGTAAACTTTAAGAAATCACACTTTTTGCAACAAAATAATAGAACTAGCCTAACATCGCGAAACCAATACAGATAAAATAAAGGTTCTGAACTTAGAAGAGTAGAGTTAGATTACATAATATATATTGCAAGTTTCACGGGGATAGTAAGGTTGACGAACCACTGGAACGGTACCTCGCGGTTTAATCATAAACATGTAGTCACAGATCTGACACATCTTTGCTACCTAATTCGACTAGAGTAACAATTTTAATACACACGATGGTTCATATACATAACCCGCCTACACCGTGTTTTGAACAACCGGTTTGAACCGTCCCTAAATCCTTGTATCCTGTAATCGCACCACCAAATCTACATCCAAGTTATATGCTCGGAGAAGCAAATTCAAATCTCCAAGTTCTTGGGCGACCAAATTCAGACATACCGTCAAGTTTCTTCGGAAAAATAAAACATTTATACATTACTGTGCCTATAAGATGAGAAAGTTTAACCCAAGTTACCCGAAATTGTTATAGCTGCAGAGTATTGTCCAAACCCATAGAGACATAGAATCTAAATCATTTGATCATAAATATTCTCGCTACGTTGAGCGCAACATCATAAACTGTACTCGCCATAAACTAGTAACTATATCGAAATTGCAGAACGTAGTGAAGCATAGGTACACCTACGCCTTTTGTGTGCACAGCCAATCAGCTCTCGATAGCCGATAGCATACGTCGATATACTATAATATAATTATGTGGATATTACACAATAAAGCACAAGCTAGAACAAAACTAACACCGACAATAAGTTTCCCATGCGCGTACCCCCCCATAGTAGAAGCTATGAGCCGCACCAGTAAAATTAGGAAATTTGGGTTGATGAACCATGGCGGCGCCATACTCCGTTTGTGTTTGCCACGCCCGAAAACCATACCAAATAAAACTTTTCAGCAAAGGACATCAGAACAAATTTTCGCGCGGAGTAATAGCAAATTCCACAAAAAACCATCCATTAGACTCGAAACACAAAGCCTCTCGGCCGCAAAGCGAACATTACGTTGTATTATTGCATTACATTAATTAGTTTTGTTCTTTGAACTTTGCTTTGCTTATTCACAACATACTTGGCCCCTGCAGCTGAGCTATGTTAGCTCAAATCATGACATATAGTCTCAAATTGCTTTGCAGACGTAGGAAAGAAATTAATACTGTATGTTACCAGCAGTTCGGAAGAAATAAAAGCTAATTGAAAGCGAAAATTTTGCAAAGTGTGAGCACAAATCTTGTTTACCTTATGTCCGGCGATTCCTGTACCCATACTCGCTAAAATCCCCTATGTTCGCCAACACCCCACTCCATAACACCCCTTATGTTCAAAACAAACAAAAATACACAAATATAATAATAAGGGGTGGGAAAGACTTGTTAGTAGCCTCGATGTGATTTATTGAGGCATTTAAGACTCCCAATATATACCATCAACGTTGAAAATTAGTACACATAGTAAAATAATTGGCCAAATATATATGCGTAATTGAAATTTTGCAAATCTAGATTTTCCCTTGGGAATGAACACGTGGGTCGGTCCTCCAATTTTTTTCGGTAAGCGGAAAGGCCAGCACCCAGAGATTAATCTATGTACATAATGCTTATAAGCTATTTCTTTAATCTATACGGAGTGAACGCGGCAAAGCAATGCAAAAACGCGGTAATCTAATCAGAAACGAACAAATTTGATAAGAAAACGTATACAAAAATGGTGACTAACTTATCGAAATGTGCGCTGTAAAGCAACGTCGGAATATCCAAGAGACGATCGTATAAGGCGAGAACATTTTTTAATCTTCCCTCTTGCCGCTCCCAATTGATATAATCTTCCCACAAACGATCTGAACGAAATTCGAGACCAGCTGCATCAATCGCTTTTTCGTAGACGCTTAAAATTACCGCATTGTAATAAACTAATTGTAATTTCTAAGTTACGATTAGCTTACGACAAATGGTTACCAGCATTGTCGATATCCTCGTCTCTAATAATATACCATCACTAGAATGAAAAATCCCCTACACGTGTAAAGAAAAAGAAACCCACGGGGCGGTCGAAAATACATCTTCTTACTTCTGCATTGGAAAAATTTTACTTTCAATTATTATTATAGGACTCCGGAAGTAAATTACCCAGTACTGTAAATTTAGCACTGTCTAAGTGGTTATTTTGCTCAGCAATGTCTCACAGCTTTCACATTATGATTACAGTTGCGTCCACATATGTTCAAATTTTCTGTTGAAATATTGAGCACAAAGAAATTAGAGAGTACGTTTTCTTAATTTTTTACTTTTGGTAAATTTTAACATTGTGAATTGATTTATTTGAGCCGAAAATTTGAACATTGAATACATATTCAAATTCCTAAAAACATAAATTCTGTTTCATATAAAATTACATACATAAAATATTACAAAATGCATACACGTTCTAGTACGCTATGTAAGGAAAGATGATATTTTTATCGGCGGCCTATTCAAAGCTAGATAAAGTAATAATAGTAAGACAGTGTTGTCGCAATGTAGCGCAAGATACTGACAAAATCAGTACCGAATAAAATCGGTTTTGCGCTTTAATGTAAGACAAAAACCCGTAAGCCGCAATCACCCCAGTCTAATCAGACCAATATCAAAACGTAGCAACATAGCAAACAATAAACAAATGGGACGCCCGCACTAAAAGATGTATAATTTGTTGTAAAAGTAATAAAAAGGCAAATTATAACACTACCTCCGTATCTTTTTCTCACGGACATCGCTCTCGGCAACATATTCCTTATAAAATTCAATATAAACCAGCCAAATATCAATACTTAAAGGAACAGCTTTGGTTGCCGATTCGTAAACCTGTAACAAAACATAAAAACATGTTCTCAAAAAACGTATTTTGACGGCGACGCTACAGAAAAAGACGCGATTACAATAACTGAGCGTAACATTTTTGAAGTGGTATGAAATTGCAAATCAAGCAACCACTAGATTAAAACGCAAAATATTATTCTAAATAGAAGCTCCAATCGTTGTTAAGCAAAACTAATACATCAACAACTGTCGCTAAACTTTTTAATAAATAATCCGAGCCCAATTAAGAATTATCGATATGATACGACTCATCAGTTACAGAACACATTTTATAAAATTACGTTTGATTCGTTACATTCAAAACGCATTTTAATGCTACAACAGATCGTTGCTAAATAGATCAATTTCTGAACGCATTTTAAAATACTACGATTCACCAGTTACTAAACGCATTTTCTAAAATATTTGCGATTAACACAATAGTTATTCTTTAAAATAAATTAGCAACGGCACCAAATCAATTTATTATTACACTGTCACAAACCTATATTGCTTTTCGAAGTCTATAACATCAAAAGTGCCGCAAATATCAATACTGACGCAGTAAAGCCCCCAGGTCGAGCTTCCAACAAAAGACTATTAGAAATCAAACAAAAATTAATCTGATATGAAAAAACCTTTTCGAACAAATTTCCTGCCGCTCTCGCACTAATTAATAAAACCCCAAGTTAAAATTTTTGAACACAGTAACAAAATTTGAAATTTTATGGACGAACGCTGAGGTTACATACAAAGCCAACAACAGCCATTTCTAATCAACACTGCGTGCTAAAAATTGACTTAATTGCACTGCTGCTGGCAAAAAATGTATATTTCTGGCCAAATCCGAAGTATACCAAAATGTGCGCAAGGGGTTCAATTTTGATCTTATTTCAATCAGATACTATAAACTGTGTCAGTGCTAACATTCAAACAGCGCCAGTGCTAAAAATTGGCTTAATTGCACTGCTGCTGACAAAAAAATGCAAATATTTCCGGCCAAATCCAAAGTATGCCAAAATGTGCGCAAGGGGTTCACTTTTGATCTTATTTCAATCAGATACTATAAACTGTGTCAATGCTAACACTCACACAGCGCCAGTGCTAAGAATTGGCGTAATTGCACTGCTGCTGTCAAAAAATGCAAATATTTCCTTTCGGCCAAATCCGAAGTATACCAAAATGTGCGCAAGGGGTTCAATTTTGATCTTATTTCAATCAGATACTATAAACTGTGTCAGTGCTAACATTCACACAGCGCCAGTGCTAAGAATTGGCTTAATTGCACTGCTGCTGGCAAAAAATGCAAATATTTCCGACCAAATCCCAAGTATGCCAAAATGTGCGCAAGGGGTTCAATTTTGATCTTATTTCAATCAGATACTATAAACTGTGTCAATGCTAACACTCACACAGCACCAGTGCGAAGAATTGGCTTAATTGCACTGCTGCTGACAAAAAAATGCAAATATTTCCGGCCAAATCCAAAGTATGCCAAAATGTGCGCAAGGGGTTCACTTTTGATCTTATTTCAATCAGATACTATAAACTGTGTCAATGCTAACACTCACACAGCGCCAGTGCTAAGAATTGGCGTAATTGCACTGCTGCTGTCAAAAAATGCAAATATTTCCTTTCGGCCAAATCCGAAGTATACCAAAATGTGCGCAAGGGGTTCAATTTTGATCTTATTTCAATCAGATACTATAAACTGTGTCAGTGCTAACATTCACACAGCGCCAGTGCTAAGAATTGGCTTAATTGCACTGCTGCTGGCAAAAAATGCAAATATTTCCGACCAAATCCCAAGTATGCCAAAATGTGCGCAAGGGGTTCAATTTTGATCTTATTTCAATCAGATACTATAAACTGTGTCAATGCTAACACTCACACAGCACCAGTGCGAAGAATTGGCTTAATTGCACTGCTGCTGGCAAAAAACGCAAATATTTCCGGCCAAATCGGAAGTATACCAAAATGTGCGCAACTAGTTCAATTTTGATCTTATTTCAATCAGATACTATAAACTGTGTCAGTGCTAACATTCACACAGCGCCAGTGCTAAAAATTGGCTTAATTGCACTGCTGCTGGTAAAAAATGCAAATATCTCCAGCCAAATCCGAAGTATACCAAAATATGCGCAAGGGGTTCAGTTTTGATCTTATTTCAATCAGACACTATAAACTGTGTCAATGCTAACACTCACACAGCCCCAGTGCTAAGAATTGGTTTAATTGCACTGCTGCTGGTAAAAAAATGCAAATATTTCCGGCCAAATCCGAAGTATATCAAAATGTGCGCAAGGAGTTCAATTTTGATCTTATTTCAATCAGACACTATAAACTGTGTCAATGCTAACACTCACACGGCGCCAGTGCTAAGAATTGGCTTAATTGCACTGCTGCTGGTAAAAAATGCAAATATTTCCGGCCAAATCCGAAGTATACCAAAATGTGCGCAAGTAGTTCAATTTTGATCTTATTTCAATCAAATACTATAAACTGTGTCAGTGCTAACATTCACACAGCGCCAGTGCTAAGAATTGGCTTAATTGCAGTGCTGCTGGTAAAAAAATGCAAATATTTCCGGCCAAATCCGAAGTATGCCAAAATGTGCGCAAGGGGTTCAATTTTGATCTTATTTCAATCAGATACTATAAACTGTGTCAATGCTAACACTCACACAGCGCCAGTGCTAAGAATTGGCGTAATTGCACTGCTGCTGGCAAAAAATGCAAATATTTCCGGCCAAATCCGAAGTATACCAAAATGTGCGCAAGGGGTTCAATTTTGATCTTATTTCAATCAGATACTATAAACTGTGTCAGTGCTAACATTCACACAGCGCCAGTGCTAAGAATTGGCTTAATTGCACTGCTGCTGGCAAAAAATGCAAATATTTCCGACCAAATCCCAAGTATGCCAAAATGTGCGCAAGGGGTTCAATTTTGATCTTATTTCAATCAGATACTATAAACTGTGTCAATGCTAACACTCACACAGCACCAGTGCGAAGAATTGGCTTAATTGCACTGCTGCTGGCAAAAAACGCAAATATTTCCGGCCAAATCGGAAGTATACCAAAATGTGCGCAACTAGTTCAATTTTGATCTTATTTCAATCAGATACTATAAACTGTGTCAGTGCTAACATTCACACAGCGCCAGTGCTAAAAATTGGCTTAATTGCACTGCTGCTGGTAAAAAATGCAAATATCTCCAGCCAAATCCGAAGTATACCAAAATATGCGCAAGGGGTTCAGTTTTGATCTTATTTCAATCAGACACTATAAACTGTGTCAATGCTAACACTCACACAGCCCCAGTGCTAAGAATTGGTTTAATTGCACTGCTGCTGGTAAAAAAATGCAAATATTTCCGGCCAAATCCGAAGTATATCAAAATGTGCGCAAGGAGTTCAATTTTGATCTTATTTCAATCAGACACTATAAACTGTGTCAATGCTAACACTCACACGGCGCCAGTGCTAAGAATTGGCTTAATTGCACTGCTGCTGGTAAAAAATGCAAATATTTCCGGCCAAATCCGAAGTATACCAAAATGTGCGCAAGTAGTTCAATTTTGATCTTATTTCAATCAAATACTATAAACTGTGTCAGTGCTAACATTCACACAGCGCCAGTGCTAAGAATTGGCTTAATTGCAGTGCTGCTGGTAAAAAAATGCAAATATTTCCGGCCAAATCCGAAGTATGCCAAAATGTGCGCAAGGGGTTCAATTTTGATCTTATTTCAATCAGATACTATAAACTGTGTCAATGCTAACACTCACACAGCGCCAGTGCTAAGAATTGGCGTAATTGCACTGCTGCTGGCAAAAAATGCAAATATTTCCGGCCAAATCCGAAGTATACCAAAATGTGCGCAAGGGGTTCAATTTTGATCTTATTTCAATCAGATACTATAAACTGTGTCAATGCTAACACTCACACAGCGCCAGTGCTAAGAATTGGCGTAATTGCACTGCTACTGGCAAAAAATGCAAATATCTCCAGCCAAATCCGAAGTATACCAAAATATGCGCAAGGGGTTCAGTTTTGATCTTATTTCAATCAGACACTATAAACTGTGTCAATGCTAACACTCACACAGCGCCAGTGCTAAGAATTTGTTTAATTGCACTGCTGCTGGTAAAAAAATGCAAATATTTCCGGCCAAATCCGAAGTATATCAAAATGTGCGCAAGGAGTTCAGTTTTGATCTTATTTCAATCAGACACTATAAACTGTGTCAATGCTAACACTCACACGGCGCCAGTGCTAAGAATTGGCTTAATTGCACTGCTGCTGGTAAAAAATGCAAATATTTCCGGCCAAATCCGAAGTATATCAAAATGTGTGCAAGGAGTTCAATTTTGATCTTATTTCAATCAGACACTATAAACTGTGTCAATGCTAACACTCACACGGCGCCAGTGCTAAGAATTGGCTTAATTGCACTGCTGCTGGTAAAAAATGCAAATATTTCCGGCCAAATCCGAAGTATACCATAATGTGCGCAAGTAGTTCAATTTAGATCTTATTTCAATCAAAAACTATAAACTGTGTCAGTGCTAACATTCACACAGCGCCAGTGCTAAGAATTGGCTTAATTGCAGTGCTGCTGGTAAAAAAATGCAAATATTTCCGGCCAAATCCGAAGTATGCCAAAATGTGCGCAAGGGGTTCAATTTTGATCTTATTTCAATCAGATACTATAAACTGTGTCAATGCTAACACTCACACAGCGCCAGTGCTAAGAATTGGCGTAATTGCACTGCTGCTGGCAAAAAATGCAAATATTTCCGGCCAAATCCGAAGTATACCAAAATGTGCGCAAGGAGTTCAATTTTGATCTTATTTCAATCAGACACTACAAACTGTGTCAATGCTAACACTCACACGGCGCCAGTGCTAAGAATTGGCTTAATTGCACTGCTGATGGTAAAAAATGCAAATATTACCGGCCAAATCCGAAGTATACCCAAATGTGTGCAGGAGGTTCAATTTTGATCATATTTCAATCAGATACTATAAACTGTGTGCAATGCTAACACTCACACAGCGCCATTTAAATGCCATATAAACATATGATAGCAACCTGCAATGGTAATCCCCGAAATAAATTCCATTCCTGCACTGCCTGTGCGTAAGAAGCTATAATTAATTAGCAAATATGTGAAGCAACGGTACGACGCATTCACAGTTACACTGTGACTTATGCATGACAACATTGTGATCTTTACATATGTCAATAGTTTGCAACAGTCACACTCAATGCTTCAAAAAGACAATATCTTAATTACTGGAGCGGTATATTTTATCGCAGCCTACAAGCAGAAAGCCTATCATGACAAATAATGACAGATGACATGAAAGAAGCAGTCGCCCACGTTATTACTCATCTTTCATGTCTCAAACGCATTTACATACTCTCTGTAATACACGATTTCCATAACAAAACAATACGGTATAAAGCAAATATCTAGAATTCCCAAAAAAAATTAGTAATAAAAACTTATTATACAAAAAAAATAAAAGGGCAGAAAACCCAAAATTTTATATCATACAGTACTAAAGATGTGTACAACCGAATGAGAAGAATCTTGTAAAAAAATCTCGTTTTTGAAAGATATAGTGGAAAATCAAAGACATTTCAGGGCCTTCCTGAGATTACCAACAGTCCTATGTGACTCTTTAAAGTTTACTGTCCAATTCAGGTTTTTCAGTGGACTGAATATTCACATTTAATTTTACCTACACAGCAATAATTGACCAAATCAGACGCACTGATATTGGATTTCACCCGGCAATAAATTAGCTAGGTATACTAACCCAAGTTTCCGATGCTTGGACACGACATTTTGCCACTGACAGTAGTTTCAAAATGCAAGAATACTTTGTTCTGTACAAAGCTTTGCAAAAAAGTATCCATAATAAAATAATAAACAAAATAACTAAACTTACTTTAAAACAAACGACTTCGTAACTTAAAGACATTCGCGTTAAACGTGGTGCCCATTCATAAAAGCCCCTCCCCAAAATAACAAGCTACTAAAAGTCTCTTTTTAAAATCAAATGTAGTTTATCTAGGTCGCATCGGTTAAGTATATTGTGTGTAAACTGTCTTACTTTTGCTACTGCGGTGTCTGGTATTTTCATATATCATAAGATTGTGATCATTCTATCAAATTCTAGATTTTTAGCATTCATGGGACACAGATTTAAGTACGATTTTTAATAATTCTTATGCGACGAAAACTTACTAATCTAGAACATTCAGAAAGTTACGTTATTCGGTGCGGTCAAACGAGAAACTTTCTAAGGCTGCAATGCTAGTATGAAAATAAGCTGTCGTAAAATTTTACGAATTCTAAACGTGCTCTATAAACTGTAACTCTCGCCGTTCTTTCAACGTTTTAAGCTCAGTATATAACCTTCTTAATTTTAGCGCTCATGATTATATGACCGACATTACCAACCATAGAGTTAACTTAAATACTGCGCGACAAGCTCATCGCACCTACATGAATTATAATATTAACCCTAGAAAAACATAATTGATGGAAGACCAATCAAAATTTAAAGCCTAAACACAAAATGGGACGTCACTACAGGCCACAAGTGCCTATAGGGTGGTACGTACGGGTTACCCCTTAAGAGTGTAACACTCCTAATTTTATGGAACACACAAAATGGGACCTCATTACAGGCCACAAGTGCCTATAGGGTGGCAGGTGCGGGTTACCCCTTAAGAGTGGAACACTCCTAATATTATGGAACACAAAATGGGACCTCACTACAGGCCACAAGTGCCTATAGGGTGGTAGGTGCGGGTTACCCCTTAAGAGTGGAACACTCCTAATATTATGGAACACACAAAATGGGACCTCACTACAGGCCACAAGTGCCTATAGGGTGGTACGTGCGGGTTACCCCTTAAGAGTGGAACACTCCTAATATTATGGAACACACAAAATGGAACCTCACTACAGGCCACAAGTGCCTATAGGGTGGTAGGTGCGGGTTACCCCTTAAGAGTGGAACAGTCCTAATATTATAAACGAAATTATAAAATTATGTAAAATAGAAAAAACACCAGCTACCCTCGTGTGCATGCCCTCGCCGCGCACTGTTACTCGAAGGAGCTATCAACCGCAATAAGCAGACGTACCTTTAATACCTAAGATTATAGACTCAGCTAGCTATAGAAATAGGAAAAGATTATGCCAAGCCTAGAGATATTGTCCTGGTTAGTACCATCAGTATAGCAACGACTGATGGCATAACCTACCACGGTAGTGTTATCAAAATAATAGGCTTTTGCTTTTAACAACCCAAGCTAGTGTTAACCGCTCGTTGCGAGCATTTATAACCTTAACAACAAATCTTAGATAAGATTGACACAACCTATGGAGGTGTTAGCAAAAGAGCAGGTTTTTAGCGACCCACGCGAGCGTTTATCGCCCGCTGCGAGTATCTATAACCTTAACAAATCTTAGATAAGAGCGACACAAGCAGAGTTTATTTCACCGTTGTAAAGAAAAACGAGACAATACTGTGTTCGACGCGAGAGTACTATTATGAGCGCAAAGCCGATATGCGACGGCTTTTACAGCCAATTCATCATGACTTGAACACTCTCGTTTTTCATGACAACGGAATTACACAAAACACCTTTTCGCCGGTATTACAGCATATCAAATAAATAACAGTGAACATACACAAAAATCATAGCGCATAAACAATATCGACAGTTCATTCGTCAAGCTATTGCGCTAATTTGCAATAAGCTACCACGTGGTCGTACATTACCAACTTTATTTTGTATTTTTTTACAATATATTATCATTTTATCATATTTTACATTTATTCATTATGTTCAGTGTGAAGAAATAGGAGATATATTCGTGAGTGCGTGCGTATGCGGACGAAACGCAGCAGTAGAAACAACAGGAAACGCCTGCAAAATTATACTAAAAAGAACCGCACTCTATTACATACAAATGACAGCAGTACACGATCATTGTGACATTTAAAGGTTTGGCAACTCATAACAAAATTGTTCATACAGCAGAAATCGACAACTTGTTTATATTGTTTTCAATTAAAAAAATGCAGTAGAATGCGCTTACAGTGAAATCACTCAAGACGACGCAAAAATTGGCCACACACAATACTATATACACGTTTATAATAGTGTTGATAATATAGCCGCGATCAAACCATCACTGCATTGAATTAGCATATTCACTATAAGCGCGTCTACTATAACTACACTCCTCTCGAACATTTTAAAGAAATACCGAATTTCAATACACGCGCTCAAAGGCAATATTATTTTCAATGTATAAATAAAATAAGCCGCCAACAGCATTAAAACAAAAATATTGTAACGAAAAACTGGAGACACAAACCACAGTAGAAATTTTTCCCATGAAATGTTTTCAATTAAAAAAATGCAGTAGAATGCGCTTACAGTGAAATCACTCAAGACGACGCAAAAATTGGCCACACACAATACTATATACACGTTTATAATAGTGTTGATAATATAGCCGCGATCAAAGGTTTTGGGGGTTGGTTTTTTTTGGTTTTTTTTCCATCACTGCATTGAATTAGCATATTGGTTGTGTTTGCGTGCGTTGCGCTTTGCGTTTTTTTTTTTTTCTGTCTTTGTCGCGCTGTGTGGTGGTCTGTCGTGGGCGTGGCACTATAAGCGCGTCTACTATAACTACACTCCTCTCGAACATTTTAAAGAAATACCGAATTTCAATACACGCGCTCAAAGGCAATATTATTTTCAATGTATAAATAAAATAAGCCGCCAACAGCATTAAAACAAAAATATTGTAACGAAAAACTGGAGACACAAACCACAGTAGAAATTTTTCCCAATAACCATATAAAATTTTAAATATATTTCTTGATGATATGCGATAAAGGTGACAGCCAAAATTATAGAGTCTGTGTGTATATTTGAATAGTCCGCATTACTTGAGATAGAGAGCATTGAAACCATTTAGAGCACCCTACTAGCGATACAAGCTGCCACATTATGGAACGTTTAGATTAAATAAGTCTAGGATTAAGCCCCTGCCGATGTACTCACTATTTTCTCAACCACATAAATAACAAATATCGCAACAAGAAACTGTGGGATACATTATTGAAACTACACGAGCGTAACGAACGGAGTTACGCTAAAACAGCGCTCAAATGTGTAAAAAATGTTTTTCCTGGCTATGCTATGGCAAGCATAACTTTTAGTAGTCCGATATATTTTAACAACATTATATTCTAATAGTAATAAAATCAAATTGCATACTTAGCTTTTTGTTTGCAATGTTCAAATTATTTCCTGAAATTCTACCGAATCTGACAGTAATTGACACATTTATGGTCAACAAACGGTTTGTTGTAATTCTCACCACCATGGATCGTCATAGCGGGGGTTTTACACTAGTGATAAAAGTTAAATTCTTAAAATTTCGACAAAGTGAAACCTTGAATTAAACCATCGACTTATGGTTTTTGACATATTAAACGTTTTGGTAACGCTGTTTTTAAACCTACAGTGGACAAGTTATTAACGCTGCGAGATGGTGTACGAACTAAAATTGATAAATTTCGACTGCAAAATAGCAAAACGTGTTAGAACGAAGCTATAAGTTTGCTGAAAACAATGAAAACAGTCGCATTTGCAACCACATAACGCTAAATATTAACTCGTGTAATTTTAAATTTCCAAATCAAATTACAATTTTGTACGTTTTGGCCAATGGAGGATTAAAATGTTAAATGCTTCCGTTATGTACAGAAAGCGGCTTTAGTGATGCCTTTAATGTACCACTGGTGTCTTCCTGTCTGTCATGTGTTACTGGTTTTAATGACAGTGAACAACTGTTGCCAAAAATTTTTCGTGGCAACTGTTAGCTGGTTGAAGATTTCCGCAACGTTTTGGACCACACCACAAGATTCGTTCTTCAGCAAGTATACAACTGACGTGTGAAACGGTACCGCATGACTGACTTTCTCTATGCTATGAAATGTGCTAACACCAAAATAAAGCACACTACAGAGATACCAGGAGTTATACTGGACATAAGGTGGTGGTTAATATAATGGAAGTAACAAATCTGATTACTCAGGTTCATACTATTCAGGGACATGTCATGACGTTACAATGGCTGTCGATTTATTTAATATTACCACACTTTGACAATATATTATTCTAATTCGTTCTGATGAATTTTGGTCATGTGGTGACGCGACAGCTTTAGCCAGAAATTACTGTCTAAGTATATATCTGTCTATGCAGGGAATATCTAAGTATGCCTAAAATTATAATTTAGTATTGAGATCTAGAATGGTTTAATGCTAAATCAACGCGGCGGTGTGGAAGGAAGCACTGAACTCATTGGAAACATCTATGCATACATTGTTTCACCATGGCACATGCCTGAGCCAAGGAGTGCACAGATACCTAGTCCACATCGGAAATTTTAATTAATTAATTCCACCGACAAAAAATACGCACAAGCGAAATACGTTATGATTTGTCAAACAGCATTTTCAGATTTACACTGATTCATGTTATATAGTGCACAAAATGTTAATAATCAAAATACGCAGGTATTGCCAAAAAGTGTGATTTATGCATAAACCTATTCCACAAATGGTCATGCAGGACATGAAATATTTCGAAAAGCATTAAAACATCGATGCGGACTGTAATGGGTTACAGGCGGCAGACCTGGATGGTCCATTCGCTGAAAATTTTGCCCGGAGTCATGAACAGAACCTGGGGCCCTGATTCGGGACAGCGGGGCGCCGGATTTTACCAGAGGCGTGAGCTGGAGAGGCCCCTGGCACGAACTGGGAGGCGATGTGGGGTCGAAATCTAAAAATTTTCAAAATTTAACCCTTTTCAACGAAAAAAGTTAAATTATGAGTAAATGATCTCAAAAACGATACAACAACGTTTTTATCGAGGCTACAACCAACTTTCCTGGTGAAATTAATCAAATCTATAATTTTAGATAGGATTTTGGACAAAAATTTCTTTCAGGGTGCTTTTTGCTGACGGGCAAGATATTGCCAGAGGGCCCCAACTGTGGGCACGCGTTTTTGCCAGGGTCAACACCATCCCCACCACTTTGGAGAAGTCAGTAGAAGTACGTATTTTTCACATTCACAACCATGCAGAAAAAAATTAACTAATTAATATTGATCTCCAGATTACTATCATTAAACATTCAATATAATCGTTGCGACAACTTCCCCTATATATATTAATCTCGATTATTAGTAAGAGCTACTGTTATTTGTTAGATGCAGGTATGTCACTGATTTCAAAATACTGCCCTATCACCGAACATGCACTATGTGTATGTATCTATAGCCAAGCTAAAGCCTATTATAAACGAATCTAGCAAACAATTTGTGTCAAACCGATGATTTAATACAAGAATGCAAAAATACATAAAAAACAACTCAAAATAAGTAGTGTGTAAAATTTTATTTATTTATACAATTAGGTGTTTGAATCGTTACTCAGTCGTATCCTACAGCCTTTCGGCTACACAAAGCAGTTCAAAATGCATGACACCATTGCAAATGACCAACCTCTAGGCACAATTCATTGTGATGATGTCTACGCTCCATTTCGGCATATTTCCTCCAGTAACCATAGCAGAAAGGATATCGCGTTAGAAATTCATCATATGCCGCTCGACATTCACGCGTGTCGTCCTGAAACACATATATATTACCTTCACATTTGTGGAGTGTTGTGAATAAGATAGATAAAGTTAGGATAGTTACAAATTTGTTGTGAATGGCCAGGAATTTGCCCGCAGCATTTTTTCTTTCTAATTAGATCAAAATCCGCAACATTCCACGGCAAATTTTGATTCCTCCTTGGTATTATCAATAACTTTCCGCAATATTGTAGGGCATTATTTGGGTCTTTAATCTAGTTCCATAAATCGGAGCAACCAGCGGAACTTAGAAATTCACAATTCAAATTTGTGCATTGTAAAACTACATATTTGAAGTATAAATTGATTGTATTGTGTAGAAAAAGATGTTATTTTAAACAAACTATATAGAAATTACCATCAGATATGTGCATGTACCATCAGATACATGGTAAAAATTACGCCTGAAAGCAGTCTAACACTTGCTTCAATCCCGCTCCAAATCCATGTATTCTAGATATATATTTACACTGAGACAAGTTGGCAAGTTTAACTTTTCTTGAATCTATTCCACTCAGAATTCAAACAAATAATCTTATAATGTAATTGCCGTTTGTATGTCTGTGTATGTCCCAAGTTTTGGATTTGTCACACATTTTTGATCATAACTTTTGAAACTGTTTATGGAATTTTATGCGGTTTTTTGTTGGGTAGGAAATCGATATGGGAATGCAGGGACAATATTTTTGGGGACCCCTTATGTTTTTTTCACAACCTACCCCCTTGAAATAAAAAAATAGTGTCATTTTATACGTTTTAATGGTGTAACTTTTCAACTGTTTCATGGATTTTGACGAACTTTTTTTTGTTTCATTTCTTTAAGACGTGCCGAAAGTATCGACGAACTCTTGCAAAGGGGTGTACCCCTAATTGGGGGACCCCCCTTTAAACTATCTTATAATGTAATTGCCGTAATCGATATGGGAATGCAGGGACAATATTTTTGGGCACCCCTACGCTTTTTTTCACAACCCACCCCCCTTGAAATAAAAAATAGTGTCATTTTATTGGTTTTCATGATGTAACTTTTCAACTGCTTCATGGATTTTGACGAACTTTTTTGTTTCATTTCTTTAAGACGTGCCGAAAGTATCGACGAACTTTTGCAAAGGGGATGTACTCCCTAACTTCCCCCCTTTAAACTATCTTATAATGTAATTGCCGTATGTCTGTCTGTGTGTCCCAAGTTTTGGGTTTGTCACATATTTTTGACCGTGACTTTTAAACTGTTTATGGATTTTTATGCGGTTTTTTGTTGGGTAGGAAATCGATATGGGAATGCAGGGACAATATTTTTGGGCACCCCTACGCTTTTTTCACAACCCACCCCCATTGAATAAAAAAATAGTGTCATTTTATTGGTTTTCATGATGAACTTTTCAACTGCTTCATGGATTTTGACAGTCTTTTGTTGTTTCATTTCTTTAAGACCTGCCGAAACTATCGACGAACTTTTGCAAATGGGATGTACCCCTAATTGGGGACCTCCTTTTAAACCATGTTATGATACTGTTTTCGACATTTTTTCATCATTTTAACACATCCATAAGGGTAGAATAGTGTTTTCGACGTTTTAACACATCCATAAGGGTATAATAGTGTTTTTATCATTTTGACATATCCGTAAGGGTGTAATAGTGTTTTCGCTATTTTAACACATACCAAACGAGGGATGAAAAAACAGAGTAGGTTTGTATTTTTTACAAATGTCATAACTTAAAAATACTGTTTTCCGGAAAACCGGGGGCCGCAGGCCCACTCTGCCATACTACCGGCGCGAAGCGGGCCGAAGGCCCGCGGCGGCCAAAGGCCGGCTTTCGCGCTAATTATATAATTCCAAATTCGGCTGGTGGAATACAGTCCTCTACAATATCTAAGGTTTTATAGATAGATAACAGTTTATTATCGACACCATCAGACAGCTCAGTAAGTCAGCTCATGAAATCCATAGTTTGCCTCCCATTGATGCAGTAGGCCTACTGTTCTTCGGTTGCCGATTACAAAGCAGTCACAAAAATTTTACATACACAAATACTACAGTCACAAATATTCTTAATTTAGGTTTAGTTTAATCAGTAATCGATTATTCGTTTCATGCAAATGGTTTGTAGTGCAGTAAAATTTGATCTGCTAAAATTACAATATAAAGTACACAAATATATAAATAAATTTTGATTTTTAGGTTAGGCTGTCTGATGAAATTCAGATATATACTGATCTTTGCGTAACTATCTTGGCTGGTAGATCGTTCCATAATTGGGGAAGACGAAACATGAAACTGTCTTTTACAGTTTGTAATGCAGTATATGGTACTTTTAGTTTTAGTGGATGGGATCTGGGACCCACATAAGCACTGAAATCAAAAAATCACAAATAGAAATTTCGAAATCTGAATGTAAAATTTTATACCCCGTAGTTAATTCAGCGAACATTCGTCTATATTCCAGGCTATCTAAATTTAATTGTACAAGTCTTTCAGGATATGATAGAATTAGTTTTGCGAACCTTTTTTGAACCGCTTCAACAGTGTCAATGTCTTTCAGCAAGCTTGGGGACCATACAGGAGAAGCATACTCTAATATAGGAAGTACAAATGTTTTATACATGTTATGAAAAAATTTCCGATATCGACACTTAAAGGTACGAAAAATATGAGAAACTGATCGGTGGCCTTTTTTACCTATTGATAAACATAGGTTTGAAAACTTTTGTGTTGACGATATTAGAATACCAAGGTCGTTAACAGTATTAACTAATTCTAAATTATAGCTACCAAAACTGTATGTCGGTTGAGTATTAGAAACTGAACCAAAAATAAAAATGCAACATTTTGAAAGAGCAATTGACAATTGCCATGTTTCAGCCCAATCGTATATGCGATTGAGGTCAGCTTGTAATAAATCGGACTTTAAATTACTGTTGCTGGTTTCAGAAAAGATTTTTGCGTCATCTGCATACAGTGATATTTCACGAGACAACACTACATCAGGTAGGTCGCTTATGTATAATAAAAATAGTAGTGGCCAAGTACTGAACCTTGGGGAACACCGCTTCCAATGGGACCAACATACGACTATCCATGATAACAGTTTGGGTCCGATTGTTCAAAAAAGGCACTGATCCAGGCTAGCAGTTTTCCTTCGATACCATACTTACTAATTTTGTAAAGCAGTTTTTGATGACTAAAAGAATTGAAGGCCTTAGCGTAGTCAATGTAACATCAGTGAGTATTTTTTTTTTTGATTAGACCGATTTTTAAACCATTTTGTAATGCTTGAGAGAACATTTGTAACAATGGACCGTTTAGATATAAAACCATGCTGATGTCGTCGAATCAAGGCGATTGTTTTTAAGTAATTTAGTATTACAATTTTAATTATACGTTCTAACGTCTTACATGCAATTGAGGTCAAATTAATTGATCGGTAGTTTTCCGGTTTCGTATTGTCACCCTTACGCTTATAAAGAGGGACAGAGTTGGCAGTTTTTTATACTATACTGGGTATTCCGTCGGGACCGTTTGAAAACTTTTGGGGTAGTCTGTACAAAACTTTGTAAACTGTGTCGACAGATGAACGTTAGTAAGTTTTTCCAAACTTTGAAGAGGAAAGTATGGACAAGGCATTTCGTATGTTTGTACCTTTTCCAGGCGATGAGTTTTTGTTTATAAGCTCTACGCAGTTTAAAGCTACAATGCCGACTCATTTCCACTGTACGTTTAGGTATGTGCAAATCCATTGCATATAGCATGATATGTGTGAAGGTTTCCCACATTTCTTGGATTGAACCGCACGCACCAAAGAAACCATCCCAATCTATAGTTTGGATAAAAATATTCATGTCATTGTAATTACCAGTACTGTAAATAAAAGTACTGACATTTAATTTTTATTAGGTAATTCTGGAAAGTTTATATTGAAACAAATTTTATTAGGATCGCTAGGGGATAAAGGCTCACGAACACTTATTTGTGATATCAAATTTATGTCAGTTGTGAAAATCAGGTATAAAATGTTATCGTATCTTCTAGACTGTGTTACACGTTGATGAAAACCTAGAGCATAAAGGTTTTCTGCAAATAAATATGTATAATCAGACCATAGTTGACAAAAAACTGGGTTAAATTTAAATCTCCTAACACCATCATGTCAGAATATTCAGTGAATTTTATTAGTTCATTGATCAAAGCAAAATCCGCTTCATCAGTACTCAACGGTGACCGGTATACAAGGAGTAATTTAAGCGTTTTCTTGCCAATGTGAAGTTTTACGCATAAAGTTTCAGTTGTGCCCAAATATGAATTGCTTGAAACTATTGAAATATGTATTGAGTTTTTTTGCAAAAATCACACATCCTCCATGCTGTTTACCCATCCGATCAGCACGAAAAATTTTTGTAGTTTTTTAAACCGAAGGTAGTATTTAAGAAACCTTCATACGACCAAGTTTCGGTGACGAATAGAATATCAGGATTGTAACAATTGATTTCTGTTTTCAACTCATCTAGTTTATTTACCAAGCATTGCGCGTTGAAAAAGACATTTCAAGAACATAGGTTCTAGGACTTGTTTCAGCATCCGTAATATATTTCATCCAAACCGACTATAACGAGATTGAGTTTCTTGCCATTGGCCTCGATTGCATCTATGGCAGATGCCCTCGCGACTTCAGTGATTTTGGGTAGAATGGTACCTACAACTTCGGACACAATACGTGAAATGGCTTGTTCGTCTAACTGGTGTAGACAGCCATCGTGGCTTGGGCAGTAGAGGCAAGTAGACATTCGATGGCCTTAATTCAATCTTCAAGCGCAGTTAGCTTTGACATGCAATTGTTATCAGCCCTTGGGCCAGCTTAGTTATTAATTTGTACGAGTTTTCATCACAGCCGTGACATTTATAGCGGATGTTACAATTGCATCGTTCACATGTAATAAACCAATCCATCGATTTTACATTAATATTGCAGACAGGGCAATCGCCCAAAGAATTATCTGCGGATGATCACACCATTTTATAAATATATTGTAATGAAGTTATAATTAGGTTAGGTATGAACAACCCAATTGGTATAAACAACCTGAATTAGCTTATCTTATATAAAGTTGCGCTTCTTAGCAATATATTACTAAGGACTTGTCAGGGTCAAGTTTTATAATTCTGAGTGTACTAGTATGTATAATTCAATTCGCTTTATGCAGATATGACCGCTTTCGCGTATTTCGATTACCTTGGACCCAACTTAAATCCTGCAACACACATATATAAACAACACAAACAAAATTTCTTTTGCAGCGCATAGAGCTTTCTCGTAGTACAGAATGAGCCCTAAAAGCCCACATATTTTCATTGGTTATGAAGATTATACCCATTTTCGAGTTGAATCTCTTCGGCCCATTTTAAAACCCATTTTTACCAAATCTTGCAACATAGGTCACAACCACAACGATTTACACACAGCTACATAGAGCTTCTGTAGCTCTACAAAATGAGTTTAAGAAGACCACTATATTTTCGTTGTTTACAGCGATATGACCGTGGTCCTGTATTTCAAGTATCTTGGCCCCACAGTTAGGGGCGGACATGGAATAACTTTTGGCACAGGGTCCATGGAGTAGTCCAAAAAGGTCGTAGTCAGAAAAGTTGTAGATTTCGATGAGCTGATTCTGTGGTCTCCATTTTTCGTTGCGAAGCCTGTGTCGCGAGGCATGGGCTGCGAAACACTGGTACCAGTGTGGCCACATTTAGCAAAGAACCCTTAACATTTTTTGCCATTTACACCCGGAAGATGCGGTCGGAGCTGTTCTACGAAAGGGCACATCACTTTACTGAACAAAAAACTTTTGTCAAATTCCGTTTTTCCGAAAATGAGTTACGAATGACAGCAACAGACAAAAAATTTTCCCGATTTTTCCCTTTAGCGCCCTCAGTGGAAACTTCGCCTTAAAAATCTGTTCGAATAGATTCCATCCAAATCTTAATTTAAATCAATTCTAACTTATTTTGCTCGGATTTCATTATAATACCGTCTACATTTAGATTAGAAAAGGTGCTAGCATTTCTTTTTGACATTTCGCTGGAGACATCTTACAGACACTTCGGAAGCAAATCCGTATTGCTTGACTACATAAAGTAACAACATACCAGCTGCTCGCAGTATTGCAGTAAATTGACCCATCCGTCGAAATTTCCACTATCTTCTTTGACAATTCTCCAATATGCTTCTAAAACTTCGTTTGTTGGCGACGACTCGCGACTCATCACTTCTAGCTTTATGAAAACTAATAACACTGCTGAACTACAACATTGACAATATATATATACATTTTAACAATTAAAAGCTACTTATCAGGGAATAACCGGAACCGGAACTGTACATTTAAACCGGATCCGGAACCTGGTCTTCGAAATTTATATATAGTAAAACGGATGATGGAAGAAATGAAGGTATAGTGGATTTAAAATGCATTAAAATAACTTTTACATTAAACTTAATGTATTGCGATGGTATTATTGCCTTTCTGAAACTTAAAAGAGACTGAGGAAGCTAATAATGTTTATTTATCGATCAAATATGTCGATTTTTGGACATTCAGAGCAAAAAATGCCTTCCACTATACACCATTGCGTATACTGCGTCAAATCGAATGTACTTACAAAGCTTGCAGCGTAGAATACACACTTTCGCTCTGGCACCAGTCGCCTCCCTTTACTACACATACGTTTGTTGCATGTTCTTCTGTACGAAACTTAAAATTATTGGTTCGTATGATTCTAAAAGGAAATAATAGATAGACGGTAATTTTCTGATCAGTGGTCAGGGACACTGTTTAGGCTAGCGTTGGACAAACAGTGCCCGTCAGTTAGATCATAATGATGATAGCTTTCTAATCAGAATGCTATAAATGAGACACACTGATGCTGCTAGCACAGTTTCAATAAATACAGTTCATTGCCAAGAAAGCAATTTCTAGTTGCGTTGCAGATAACGTTAGTTTACTTCAATTTAGGCTGATTTACCAAGTTTACAAGCGCACTGGCGGGTGCTTGACGCAATTTATGTTAGCCAAGCATACCCTAAGTACTTCTGCGTAAGCCATACTCTGTTACCGAGTTGGACCGGTTTAATTCAAACGTATCCCACAGACTTCTGGATGTGTAAAATAGCTGCTACAAGCATCGACCTGGCTTTGATTTAACAAACTCCTGCAGGTTATTATGAAAAATTCCTGCTCAAATTATGAGCCCTACTTACGTTTTACACGGCAAATTGGTTAGTTAATTTTTTCTTTTGGTTGGTTGTATTGGAGCTTGATCATTGTATAATATATATTACATATGTTTGGATTACAGGATGAAGCAAAAAACGTGTAAAATTTCAAATAAAATTTTTAAACCGGAATTCCGGTTCCGGTATAGTTTTTGCCCTTTGCCGGAACCGCAACCGGAACACGATTTTCGCCGGAACCGGAATTCCGGTTACTCCCTGCTAATTATATATAGCTGTGTGACGCGCCTCTCAGAAAATAACCATAAGACCTACATTATGCCCTGCAGAAATTCGTTGTCACAAACAACAAATAAAAACCTTGATTTAATCGATTGACATGATGTGTCACGAGAAAACAAGGCCGGAAGAAATGAAGGTACAGTGGATTTAAAATGTATTAAAAATAACTTTTACACTAAACTTAATGTATTGCAATAGCATATACTGAGGAGCTAATAACGTTTACTTATCGACCAATATGTTGGTTTTTGGACTCCCAGAGCAAAAAATGCCTTTCAATATACACCCTTGTGTATACTGCGTCAAACTGAATGTGCTTACAATGCATGTAGCTTAGAATAAACAGTTTCGCTCTGTCTCCAGTCGCCTCCCTTTACTACACATACGTTCGTTACATGTTGCTTTCTAGGAAACTTGAAATTATGGGTTTACATGGTTTTAAGAGAAAATAATAGAAGATAATTTTCTGATCAGTGGTCAGAGACACTGTTTAGGCTAACGTTGGGCAACCAGTGCACATCAGTTAGATGACAATGATGGTAAGTTTCTAATCAGAATGCTATAAATGAGACACTGTAATACTGCTCGCAGTTTCAATAATTACAGTTCACTGCCAAGTACGCAGCTTCTGGCTGTGTTGCAGATAATGTTACCTCACTTCAATGCAGACTGATTTACAAAGCTTACAAGCGCACTGGTTGGTGTGTGTGACGCCATTTATGTTATCCAAGCTTACACTAAGTACTTCTAAAAAAATCCGTTACTCTGCAACCGATTTGGACCGGTTTAATTCTAACATAATCCGCACACTTCTGAATGTGTAAAATAGCTGCTACAAACATCGACCTAGCTTTGTTTTGTTAACAACTCCTGCAGATTAAGATATAAAATTCTTACTGAAATTATGTGCCCTACTTATGTTTCACACGGCAAATTGATGAGTCTTTTTGTCTGGTTGAATTGGAACTTGATCATCTTATAAGTATTTATTACATATGTTTGGGCCACACATGAAGCAAAAATTTGGAAAATTTCAAACAAAATTTTACACCGGAATTCCGGTTCCGGTATGGTTCTTGCCCTTTGCCGGAACCGCAACCGGAACACAATTTTCGCTGGAACCGGAATTCCGGTTACTCCTTGGGCTCAGGTATTGGTGAGCAGAATATGAAGAACGTCTGCGGACCCTTTAACTATAAACACTTGCTACACGTCGAAATCGTGCTGACTGTACCATTTGTCCATCATGATACGACGCAAAATCGATGACCCTTTAGTACAAGTTGAAATCCCACCACATCCTAATTTTTAAATCGGCAGCTTTCAATATCCTTTCTTCGTTTACCAGGTACCACCAGAGCTGAATGAAAAACTAATTATACTAGTAATTCGCAAGCGAGGGTGAAACACAGCGAGCGTGGTTTCAACAAGTGGTGTTTCCTGAAAGCAACTTGTAACGGGCTTTGTGTTCTATGTATGTACATTAAACCTCTGTAACACTAAACCCATTGAAAACCCTAAAACCTTGTAGACCTAAACCAATCGAAAACAAACTGGAAACGCACGAAGTATTCGTGCTAAGTGTTGATAACCGAAATCATCGTATTCAGCATGCCTAAAAACCTGCATATAGATTTTTTGATACTTTGTACCCAATATGTAACCAAACTACTGAAGAGACACTATATTCTGGCAATCTGGTTTATTGACCTTAACCCATTGAAACTTCAAAAATGGTACGACATATTCGTGTTGGACTACAGATAACCAAACCATCCTATCTAGCGAACCGACAAACCTATGTATATATAATCCATTCAAGTCCTGCAATAACCAAAGAAATGAAAACTCACATTTTGAAAATCGGGTTCGTCGATCATAAAAAACTTGATTAAAACACCATTAAAAGTTATGATACCTATATATAATCAAGCTGGACTCTAAACAAGTAAACTATCGCATTCAGCGTGCTTGATAAGGAAACTCCTATGCTTCGCTCGCTTCACTTCAGTGAGACCTAAATTTATGCCGTTGCAGTGGCTGCTGAGATAATGCCAGCCATAAACTTTTATTAGCGCGACCAGGGAACTTAGCTATTTTTAAGGAATAGAGTTAGCATTGATTTTTGTCCTGGTGGCGTCAGATGCCTAAGTTACGTCATGATACCATTGCTGGTTCATTCGGAAATCGGAGGGAGACGTTTTTCAATAAGGGCGCACTTGATACAAATCTTCCGTGGACCTGATCGGAAGAGTCCAAACCTCCGGGGCCACCTCCCTCTGGGAGCGGTACTGTATTTGAGATATTGCATGACAACCTGTTATATATTTTTCATTTAGGCCTAGCGATAGGATTTAAACGACGAAAGGATATGAAAGCAGCCGCTGAAAAGATGAGTTGGTGTGGAATTCGAACCAACCTCCCGCCTTGGCATCCGCAACAAGGTGCTCCGCCGACTGAGCTATCCCTGCCCGATACCACAACAGTTACAAAACTGCTATATTCTACATCCCCGTTCTTCATTCCTTTGTGTATAATATATGTACCATATGTTTCCTACATATTCGATATATTTTTATATTTCGTTAATAATCTACATACGCATGTACAGTTAGGCAGGGAGTTAGGTTGGGCCGCAGGATTTTCGTTTCCGGAATCATTAACGGGGCAGTATAATTTTTAGCGCTAAACAAAGGAAACTACGCTGCCGAACTGTAAAACTCGATGTGTAAACTAAACTTAAAAGTATATTTTAAAATTTTATGAAAATATGCAAATTCGGCGGATCAATTTGAAAAACAAACAATAAAACTAAACTACACGCACGCACAACAAAAATAAACAAATAAGCACATAATACACATATTGGGGGACACGTATAATGTATGAAATTGTGTATTGTGTATTAGTGTGAGTTATTTTGTGCATTAGTATTATGTGTATATTTGATATGTGTGTTATGTTATATTTTTCACTTAGACCTAGTGGTAGGTGGTCCTAACCGACGGAACGATGTTAACGCGGCTGCTGAAACTTTGATCTAGGATGAGAGTTTAACACACCACCTCCCGCCTATGCATCCGCAAGCAGGTGCTCTATCGACTGAACTAACCATGCATGATATCACAGCAGTTATAGAACTGCTAGGTGAGGTCTTGCCGCGCGCTAATACCCGTTGGTGGATAGAGTTGGCAATCGGTACTTGTTACCAAATACTGTGAGTAAGCGTCATGGAGTGAACCCGACGTCACTTCGTAGCGTACAACAAAAATTTCAACAAGTTCCCTGGGGGTTTGTCTATGCGCCCTTTGGACCCACTTTAGATTATGAACGTTCGCAATAAACACATAATTAAGCGCTTTACGTCTAGTTATTACTAACAAATTATACCAGTAATATTCGTAGACATCGATAGTGGTAGACAAGACCTTTGCTGTAATCAAACCTTTAAAGATCAATAATATAACTTGAGATCGGTAATAATTAACGAGATCAACTACTGCTATATGAATCACAAAATCAATTTTTCATGACGACGTCCCTTTATTGCAGTGAAACTATATACGAATAACTAACTCAGCTAAAGACGATCTACACACGACCAATTCGTAAATTTAAACTCAATAAAACTAGATTGAAAATTAACATTTTAAATCAAACAGAAAGTATGCAAATTAGATCCACCTTGGGAAAACAAACAGCAAAACAAAAGACACATGAAAACATAAACGTAATAATAAACAATAATTCTAATTATTATAACACATGAACACATATTGGGGGACATATAATAAATGAAAATGTGTAAATACGTATAATTGAGTGTAATGTGTATTAATTTAAGTCTTTGTGTATTAATATTATTAGTACGTGTATATGCGTATTATATAGGTGTATTATTGTTATATATTTTTAATGATCCAAAGGGGTAGGGGATTTTTAGTAATGACGGCTATCGGTATTTAAAAGGGGACGGGATTCTTCACCTGAGGATTGTGGTCCGAGGTGTGGCCAGTAGAATGCCGGTGGGGCGCTTTGTATGGCGCGCGTCTTTTTTTTCGTGAGTGATACTCGTGCCCTATATTTTGCAAGGCGGTGTGATACTTGCACGACTCGATTAGCTCGGCTTCTAGACACTTGAGCAACAAACACAAATTTGGAATGTATATTACGAAATATGATAAAATATTACGGCACTATCGGTTAGAATTTTCGATGTACACGGCAAATAAACTACGTATGCCGGTTCGAATCAACCCAAGATCACGAAAATCCGTTAAGGCGTTCTCGACTTATGGCTGGTCACACAGACGGAATTTAAAAGATTTCACCCCTGCAACACACAATCTCCACTACGTTTCACTACGTTCTGAAAACTGCACAGTAGCGGTCGACTACTGCTCAGTTGAAGTTTACTCAATTCCTAGGCCCCGGCTGGCTGGCACAACTAGCTGGATGTTAGGTATAGAGCACTGGAGATTGTTGTAATCTGAAGCCAACCCTTTACTCTCCTGGTCTTCTCAAGAATAGTACTACTTGCTCCGTTGACCCCGGCTGGCTGCCACACTTCACTAGTAGCACTACTAATTTATTAGAGTCTTACCTGCACTCTCGCCCTGGTTACCACTCACTCGACAAAAGGGACGAAATTTTTACAATATTACTTAGTCTGTTGATAATTAGCGATGTCGTGGTAATTTGTATGACGGAGACATGGGCTGTACCTACTAATAATGACTGTGAGTATGAATTAAATGGGTTTCAGTCTGTTTCGCGGTGATCGTCATACGCATGGTGGTGGTGGTTGTATTATATATGCACATCATTCTCTACGATCTCACGTTCTACCTAATACCCCAGTTCATCCGGATGTGGCTACCTGTCTTTTGTCCGATTCCAACTCAACTGATTCATTACTAGTTTGCTGCGTCTATCGCTCACCTATGAATACTGATGCTACCAACGCTGCTCTTTTTACATATTTGAGGAACATTGCTACGGTACCATGTAGCTCCTTACTCTTAGTTTGTGATTTCAATTACCCGCATATAAATTGGATACAGCACTCGTGGCCAGCAACATGTGACCTTTTTCTTGACACAATATTCAATCTATGTCTTACCCAATATGTTTATTTTCCAACTAGAGGTGGAAATACGTTGGATCTTGTCTTTTGTAATTCAAATATAGTATGTATCTTGCATTTACGCAATACCAGGTATCGGTACGAGCGACCATGAAGGGATCTGCTTCATGTTAAAGTTAGGGTCTGACGTTCTCCAGTTAACGCCGAAACTGTGTTGGCGTAAAGCTGAATGGGAAAGTATTACAAATTATCTGAGCGTTAATTTGCGGTGTGATACATCGCAAACCGTTGATGAAATGTGGCTATCATTACGTACATGTGTCTCTGCGGCAGTGGATATATATGTACCTTCTTCCTCCACAGGTACAGAGAGCAAGTTCGTTAGTAATGTCGGTTGATTTCTTCTCTGTCCTTTCGTTGGGAGGAAGTTTCAGCCTCGTTACGACGAGGCCAAATTTGAAAAAAAGACAAATTGATTTATTTAGGCAAGACACCACTAGCATGCAGCCTGTGTTTGAACGTCGAAACTGAAGTAGCAGTGACTACTTGATCGGGTAAAGCATTCCAAAAACTGATGTAACGATGGGTAAAATTGAAACGCCGAATATCGAGACGTGGGCTATCTAACGGAAATACTTTAAAAGCATGACCCCTGGTTCGATATACGTTCCTCTAATACGAAATCGGAAACGAAGTTTTCCTGTTTGGGCTGATTATGGTTGTCGGCGAGCACTGGCTAGAGATAAGAACGCATACACTCACTACAAACGCCACCGTCATCAACAAGCCTGGGAACTCCACGAATTGGCTAAAAATATATGCGACTATGAGGTAAGAAGGTCACGACGAAAATATCTAAATAACTTGAGTATGCAAATAAATTCGAATCTCCGTCTCTTCTGGGGACATGTAAATCGGAAAATGAAAAACCACAATTCAAAATATTGTCTTCGTCGATATGACGGCTCTGTAACTGACGACACCAGCGAAGTTGCATCTCTATTCAACGCGCAGTTTGCATCTGTCTTTCAAACAGAATCATAAGATGTTATACCTAACTTCTTTCTGAGAACACAGGCGTCACTTTTGGATATTGAGTTCACTCCACTAATAGTGTCGAATGCCATTTCACGCCTGAAAGTAAACACAGCCCCTCGGCATGACCAAGTCTCAAGCCTCTTGTTGTCCAAATGTCGATTTGCACTTGAAGCTCCATTGTCTATTTTATTCGCTAAATCGTTTGCCTCACATTATTTACCAGATGATTGGCGGCGGGCTAAAGTCATACCGATTTTTAAATCTGGTCCTAAATTGGATGCAGCAAATTATAGACCGATTAGTTTAACTTTATCCTGTTCAAAACTAATGGAATCGATAATAAAGTCACGAATGGTATCTTTCTTTGACAGTCATAATCTGATAAGTGCTTCGCAGTTTGGGTTTCATAACAAAAGGTCTACTACTTTGCAACTCATCGACTTCTTCCATAAACATACCAGTTACCTAGATGATGGTTTGTGCGCTGACGCGGTTTTTCTTGATCTGAGATGTTATTGCGGAAATTAGCCGCCCATGGTATCACAGGTCACTGTTTAGCGTGGGCCAAACCGTTCTTGACTGGACGAATGCAATATATTGCTATTGGTGATTCCTGTTCTGACGATACTGAGGTCGCTAGTGGAGTTCCTCATGGATCGGTGCTAGAGCCGCTATTTTTTAACTGTTACATAAATGATATTGATGTATTGACCACCTATATTCTAAAATTTGCCGATGATGCTTGTCTTCTTCATTCCTTTTCACCAAAGCTAGGTGACAATGGTTTACAACTTCAACATGATCTCGATGCAGCAACACATTGGGCAAACGCGTCCCTGATGTCATTTGGTGTAAATAAATGTTCAGTCATCCATTACGGTCGGCAAAACCCAACTCAATCATACATTTTATGTAGTCAACAAATACAACATTCTACATGTGAGCGTTATTTGGGTTGCATCATGTCAGATGACGCTAAATCATCTTTACACTGTCAACGATTAGCGACTGAATGCCATAAAATGATCAGTATTATCGCTCGTACGTTTGGCTTTTTGGAACCGAAACCATTCTTGCTGCTATACCGTGCTCTAGTTAGACCCAATTTGGAATATGCATGCCAAGCATGGAGCCCACGTCAGCTAGACGACATCAATCTTTTGGAACGTGTGCAGCGCCGGGCTACGCGACTAGTTCGGGGCACATCTGATATGGATTATTCCGAAAGATTACGGTTTCTTCAGCTACAAACCTTAAAGACTCGGCGAAATCGCGCAGATTTGATCCTTACCTATCAACTTATGCATGGTTTGGTCGATTTTGATTAGCGAAACATCTTCACCATGGCCGATCCGGAACTTCAGAGGACTCGTGCAAATTCCATGAAATTGATAAAACCATGCTCAAATCTAAATAGCAGACTCCACTCATTCGCCTTCCGCGTTGAGAGACCATGGAACGGACTGACAGAAGATATAGTCACAGCCCCATCAATTGAATGCTTTAAGCGGCAGCTCCATGTCTCTGGCGCACTTTCTGAGCTGTGACATCGCTGTTCTGCCTTGCGTTTCTACTTTATAGTTTGAACAACTTGCGGTCTCCTGTTTGACGGAGACGAAATCCTCGTCGTGGACTGATTGCAAAGCTGCACTCAAACCTGCTACTGGTGTCCACGACGGCGGTACGATTTAAAGGTACGATTTAATCCTACTATATTATCGCCCCTATTAAGCTTATTGCTACTTAAATCTTCGGTTTTTATTTGGATCTAATATTACTAAGTAACTATTAAGTTGTACTAGATACCTAGGTGTTTAGTTCCAGTGCTAGTCCACAGGTTTCTCAACCACCAATAAATTAAGCACAGCTCCGTTTCTTCACAAAACGCAGTTCTTTTTGCGTTATATCAGATCACTTCGCTACAGCAGATACCTCGAAGCGAATTTAAGAATAAACACTATAAAAGCCGTAAAAACTAAGCTCGGTCACACTCCTCAGCATATATAAATAACTGCCGTTAACAATCAAAACGATGCCGCCTAGCTATTAGCCAGGTATTCTCTCAAGCTAGAACTCCATAAAATAAACGAAACATAATAAACAACAGTGGAAAACTTTGCCATTTCTCGTCAAGACGACAGACCGAACTGAAGATTGTAAAACTAAACTTAAACTAACTACATATATATAGCTACTGAGTGAAAAGAGCGAAAAATATGCAAATTAGGAATTAAAAATAAAAAAATTTATAAAATTTTAAATTTTTGATAACCCAATATTTTAGGGAATGATATAATAAAAGATTTTGTGAAAAAAGAATTTTTAAACCCGAAAAAGTCAATTTTAAGCCCCGGGACCCGTGGTAGCCTACTAGGCCCCCGAAAATTATTATGCTATGCAGCTATATTCCACAAAAAGTTTCTACATTTACGTTATTGTTAGGGGTTTACCAGGCAACCAGGGGGGTTTCCGGTCCAAACCTGCCACAGATTTCGGTGGAAGAGTGTAGGCGAAAATAACTCGGGCTGACAGGAAGAAAATGCATTTTATAAGACTAATTTTTATGGCAGTCAATGAAACCAATGCCAACTATAAAATTGATAGTTTTATAACAGTAGTAGACAAAAACATGCACAGAATTAGTTTGTTAGTCGTGTGCCCTGGTTCTTGCAGATGCTGAAAACAACTACTGAATATATTGTTTTACCGAATAACGTTATTGTCACTGCGTTGAAGAATATTTGATAGAACTTAATAAAGCGTAATGTCGTATATACTGTCACATGGCTTGGCACATTTCCATCGATTGTATTAATACAAAAAAGAATTTGCTTTCATATTTATTATATTTATTAGCTGGCTGTTGTCTTAATAAAACAAGGATGTAAATGCATAATAGAATAGCAGAACAGAGCTGATGCCAAACAATAATTTATATGGAATATGGCTACCGGTTTCAGACATGAATATCAGCTTATCGTTAAAACAATAAAAATTTAATATTTTATCAATAGTCGATGATGATCGACTGTGCTAAAGAGTATGATACTTTGAATAATAAATGACAATTGCTGTCACCAATGAGAATGACATAACTTTTCAAACATGTAAACAGCTAATCAGGACAGATGCCGGCGCCGAGACCTCAAATTGTCATGACCATCGAATCGAGTTTGGCTGACAAAGTACGAAATTTCGATCAATACATGATCGTGTTGAGTCTTACAAACCAGAGGCACACTAATGAGAACCAGACGCAAAACAGCCCCACAGTTGTACCAGGGCCAGACAGACGCAAAACAGCCCCACTGTTGTACCAGGGCCAGACAGACGCAAAACAGCCCCACTGTTGTACCAGGGCCAGACAGACGCAAAACAGCCCCACTGTTGTACCAGGGCCAGGCAGTGAATGATAAGGCGGCCTTATCTATCAATTTTGAAGCGCACACTGCATCTCTGTTACAAACAGTAATTTCTTAGAATACAACAGATCATAGCAGAAATGAAAACACGTCACTTGTGTTGGCAAATGCACGCGGTACCCGTCGAAGTGTCAACTGTGACCCTTTTGTTCCAATGCTCACTACTGCATGAGAATGTAATAATAGCAGAAATTAGCTCTTGCACCAGTAAATTTGAAAAATATATAAATTCAATGTATAAAACAGAATTGCAGACTTAAGTGCTGAAGGTGGGCCCGATGTCCAGGGGTGTGTGGGGGCAGGGTAGCCGGTGCTGCGGGGAGGGGGACGACAACGATTGGTATTCGGCCTCGCAAGATGGGTCAAGCAGCCGGGCCGGGTGGTGGCGGGGTGAGGTTCATGGCGGGGAGGGAGGCGGGGAATAGCGGAGAATGTCGAAATTTAAAACTTGATAATCTTCCCTAATTCGCTCTATTTTCTCCATTTTGCTAATCTTTCCCAATTTTTGTTAAAAGTTCCCGAATTTTTGCAATTGTTATCTATTTCCCCCAATTTTGCCCGATGTTCTCGAATTTTACGGTTCCGGGGATCTAGATCACCTGCTACGGGGCGAGAGATGGACCACATAAGAGGATGGGCGGAGGAGGGTTGTTGGACCAAATACAGGGGTTGGCGGAGGGAATGGACCACCCGCAGGGGAACGGGAGTTGGAGCTGCTGCTGGGGAAGTGGAGTTGGACCACCTGCCCAGGGGGGGTCGGCCCGAGGGAATCCCTGGGAGCGTGTTTTTGCCTGTTCCACTCCTATTAGCGTGTACGATTGCATAACTGAAAATGTTAAAAAGCCTACGAAGCGTCAAGAAATCTTCCACTTTCCGTATACTTTATGATGTGAGGAGTATGACATCGTACACATAGTACTATACTAAATACCTATAGGTGCTATTTATACTTAAAAATTTACTGTATTATTTCACCGAATAATTTTAATATCATTACACAGAAAATCTCACGACGACTAATAATAGCATATGGAAACCATGTATTGCCACAAGGTTGCCGCAATTCCATTTATTATTATATTAATCGAAAAAATTGTTTATATACAACCATTTTTAAGCTTTCATGTTTATTTTTTTGCACACAGCTGCTGTCTTGGAACATCTGCAAACGATACGATCATGCGTCTAGATTTTATAATCTATACTTGAAACTCAAAATTCTGAACTAAATGTATTCAAAATTTTGAGCAGATATTCTTCCTGCTTCTTTTCTGAATCTACGGACAGCATTCGGAGTTTGCAATAGACAGTTTACAATTTTAATCAGTAATGCTTGAGCTAGTTTTGGGTGTATTTCGTTGCTGAAAGTCAATCAATCGAAATGTCAGTTCATATTGTATCGGTTTCATTGGGCTCAGAAGAATCGGCTCTGCTAAGCTGGTTGCAGATGAGACAAGTTGGGACGTGGCCCGGCCCGGTCTGGCACCTATTGACAAACTGAGTGGGTTTGGCGGGTTTCTTGAAAGCGTCGAGCCAAGCCTCTCGAGCCGACCTCTGATGTTGGGCGGGCCGGCAGAATGCTTAGAAGGGACGGACCAAGTCGGCCGACCAGACAAGTTGATTAGTGTGTATTTTTTTGAAATCTACCCCACCGCTAGAAAGTTATGATGGCCCAAGTAACCCTGAGGGGCAGAAATAAATTGCAGGCTATGCCGTTCTGGGTATACTAAGCCTAAGCCTTAGTCTTAGCCTAAGCTAAGGCCCTTATATGAGACATACACTAAGACTAAGTCGGGGGGCTGCCGCCCCCCGAACCCCCCGCTCTAAGCTGTTCTTTTTTCGAACGTTATAACTTGCGGCCCCTTAAGATTACTTGGGCCAGCACAACTTTCTAACGGTGGGGTAGGTTTCAAAGAGTTACCTCTTTGAATTGAGACTTATCTAACGATAGTGACTAATCGATTTGTCTCAACAATCCGAGTCGAATGAAACCCAATATGACCATATTCCGAAGAAAAAAATTTTTGGGTTCCCAGGGGGGCCATTGGGACCTCAAAAAATCGAAAAAAAATTTGTCAGGGATGTGGGTAAAATGGAATTTTTTCTGAACCAGCTCGTCGAGCTGAATCGATTGGTACCAAAATTTTATCTGTACCTTTAAAATTGACGAAATTCAGGCTGGGGAGGGGGGATAACGGAAAAGACCCGGCCGGTCTGACCTTGATTTCGAACTGGCCGTACTGGGCCCAAAACTTTCCGCCAATTATGACTTCCAGTTTTAAGGCAGCTATAACCACATTTTGAATTAAAACATTTATTAGAATAAAGCCCGTTAAACCAAAAAAAACAGTTTGTCTGAGCTGCCCAAAAACTATTATATATATAAATTTCGCCCAAAAACTTGCGATATTTTACAAAATGTATAAAACTCAATATCGATAGACCCACAGCACCGTCATCGTGCTCAATGAGGAATAGCGAGAGAGACAGAGAGAATTATTATAAAGTAAGCAGAATAAAAGATTTATTTAGTTGAACTAGCTTAGAAAAAATTGTATGACAGTCATTTGCTGTTATAAAAAGATGAAGTTTTCTGCTCTAGATACATTTTTGCTTTTAGCTTGAATTTACTAATGCACTGTGGGATAGGACAGGAGTGGAATGGCTGAAGAACTAAGTAGTTGCAAATAAAACATCAAACACGGTCACACTTGTACGATTGTATGGAGGGAGCAAACAGTTGCGATATAACAGATATTAATGAAATCACCGTTACCACTATGGCTACGCGGTAATAACATGTTACCTGTCAATTAGGGCGATATAATTATATCTCTGGCACATATCTGTACGTTATAGGTGTGCATGGCGGTTAGGGTAGTTAAAACCTTAAGTGTTGGATCCCCATCAAGCCATATTTACACCCTCCACTGAAGGCTCCGCACTAATTGCAGAAATGAGCTAAAATTGGTAAAAATGAAGGTGGTCCTCTGGGGGGGGGGGGAGATGGTAGGTCTACCTCCGGAAGATCCTCTCCCCTGCCCGACGCGAGGGAAGGTGGGCAAGTCTACCACCCCCCGCGGACATCTTCGCAGAACCTCTGCCAACCATCTACCCCTCCTAAACTGACGGAGCTTCGACACCGATTCGGTGTATAGACTATGTATATATTTCTGTCCGTAAACGTCTGCCGTATGGAAATATATATGCACAAATCGCAGTCATAGACTTCTACAGTTCAGCTGTCCCTAGTCCTGTGCAAGTCCAGCTGCAAAACCCTACTAATGAGCTCCATCTAATGACCAGAAATAATCGATTTACTTACTGCTATTACAAACAAATAATTGTGTCTGTGCGGTGATTTTGAAAGTATTTGCTTCAACCCGAGATTTATATAAATTCTTGCTTGAGGTATAAAATATATATATTTATGTCACAACGGCAAATAATGTTAGCCCGGTATTGCACCATAGATTATCATGCAGTGTGTTTTACAATATCGGAAGCAATGCATACATAGGAATAACCAGAAAGATAATTTAGATGGTCTGGTTGAACCCAATCCTGCCCGCAAGGATTCCGGGAATTCCTATCTGTAAAAATCAGTTTCAATACCTATAACAACTCATCACGCCTCCTCGCAAACTATCGTTACTAACAGTGTACGCCGATCCCTATAAGGATGTCTCCATAAATCTGGCGGATGAAACCGAGTAGTTTGCCTAACGCTAAATTCAATCGGTTGCAGACAACAGAAGTTTAAAATAGTGTTTCTTAGAATCTGCCAGACAGAAATTTATCAATTTTGAAGAGACGAATGAAATATTGGTATATTGCAATTCGGCTCAAAGAGCCTGACATTTCCATCCTATTTATGAGAAAAATATTTTTTATATTTTTAGGTTGCCAATAGTTTTGGATTTTCGATTGCCACCGTACCCAAAATTTTTGAAAAAAACATTTTCATCGAATAATTTATAATTTTAGATATCATTTGAACTGCATTTTGAATGGTATCAAAATCTGCAAAATTTTGTTTTCGGCTTACGGAGTTACTTCCGTTTTCCTAAAGAGTAAGGCTAAAGACTAAGTCGTTATTTCATGAAAAGGCATGAAATATACGAGATGATTTTGACCATTTGCTCACCTCGTCAATGCAGTTTGAATGATACATAAAGCTATGCATATTCGCAAAAAATTCAACAATTTTGTGTCATAAGGCAATCTAAAATCCAAAAAATATTGGTAGCCTAATAATCGAAAAATCTTGTCACAATATGCCCCAATGTTATTTTATATATCGCCTCGTAGAATTGAGTTCAATGGAAGCAAAATTTCCGCTGTAGACCAATTTCGAGCTGGAGAGGGGGAAATTCGAGGAAAGGCCCGCTTAGAACTATGTATACGCTATACAGTGCAGTATGAAAACAATTTCATGGCTTGACGGCTTTCCTTCTTAACAACTTATTCTATTGCTAAGCGTGCAGCATTTGGTCAGTTATATACACTTACAAAAGCAGTAAAACCAAAAAAGATATATTAGTTTAGTGTGAAGTCCATAGTAGTTTTATATATAAAACAAAAATATTACTACTGCGTTTTGTTCCATACTTTAGAGCATCAAAAATTTAAGAAAAATGATGATTTCAAATAAACATCCGAAATCAACATGATCAGTATGGGATGTTACATAAAAAATGGCAACTTCAAGCCAGAACTAGATTTATATATTTATTATTCATTATTTTAATTAGCAAGACATGACCTTGGCCAGAGAAATTAAGCTGGGGCGACGGAATGGCGGAGTTTGGTGTATCGGGGGTTGCTCAAATTTTTTTATGTGAATAGCTAATATATAATGATCTAAATAGTTGCAGGGGGGGCTAACTGGAGCAGAAACGTAGCCCGTGTCTAGCTTCGCAGCTATGCGTCTCTAAGTTAATCAAAATGTAATATAAGTTGGGACTGTGGTTCCGCAGAAAATGTAAAAAATATCAAAACCATTCCTAGCATTGGTAGTCTACGATATAAACATGCATTTAAATTCTAGATGCTGCGCTCATACCATTATTGGGTTAGTAGCATTAATCTAATTTTACTTAGTAAAAATTTTCTTAATACTTTTATGCGAACGGAAACGAAATTGTCGGGCAGCATTGATGAGACCAACCAATGATATTCTACATCATGCACCTAACCTAATGACTAATAATAATGCTGTGAGAACATATGAGCCAAACCGGATTGCTTTTTAAGTAGGTTATATTCTGTAATAACAAAATGGGTGTTCTAGACCATACGCTTCTCACCCGAAAGTAGTTAATTTTGAAGTAAGACAGTTAATTTTGGTACTGCTGGTAAAAATCACCATTACACAAACATTTGACAAATTTTTTCAGATTATATACCATTGGATGAGCTTAGCCGAAAGGTGTCAAAATCAGCTGAATTATTGGCTTCACATGACAGGAAAGGCTTAGAATTTTACTTAAATGGCCGTGAACTTAAAATTATTTTAGCTATGAATTAACGGCACTGATTTTGGCACTATTCAACTCAGCTCGTCAATGTAGTTCAAATAGTATAATAAATTATACTTCTACTGAAATTATATCTGGCTGGCGGCTGTAACCGAGAAGACCCAACAAAATTAGTTTGGATTTTGCGCTAAAATTGTATACTTGTTTTGCTGTCTCCTCATATGAGACAGCCATACCTCTTCCACGCGCCAGCCGCGTAATGACAGATCCACTATTAAAATTTTAGCTGAATCCGTTCACTTATAACTTATCTCCAAAACGATAATCCGAAAAATGGTCTGATATTAGGCTGGAGCATGGCATTGTTTGACCATAACTCCAGAACAGGCGAATGTATATGCATACCATTGCAGTTGCAGACGCGTAGATTTAAATGCACCCAAAAGAAAAAAATTAGCGAAATAGCCCGATCGGTTGTTGAATTATTAATATTGCAATAAAATTTCAAAAATTACATAGTTATTATTGTAAACTAGTGAAGCTCGCTTGCGAGCCTGAATTCGAGTGGTGAGAACAATCCCCCGAAGTCTGTTGTAGAAAGCACACACAAACAAAGCCTATACACAGCACTCAGGAGCAGCATTATATAAACTGTGAGTGATGAGTCATAGTTACGCCCGCCTCTTTTGATAGCCAACGTATGCAGTAGACAAAACATCATACAACGAGTACAAAAACAATGAACTAACAATTTAATAATTCAATAAAACCCTAAATTGACCATGAAAAGAACGTTAAAGAATTCAAACCGACACTTGAGAACAATCTCATTTTTCATACCAAGTATGAAGCAGAAGTGTGCAAAATATTTGCCACACAATATTTTTGACACTCGCAGT